>ML780948.1:333314-358524 GCA_009831015.1 Picea engelmannii | reverse complement strand
TTGGTCCAGGTCCGAGATCAACCCTATTGGTTGTCATTATAACACAAGAGTATATTCAACAACCTGCAAGCCAGATATACCAATAACTTGTGACTTTGAAAGGGTTGGTGCATCCCAAAGCTCATCGGAGTGGACCTATATCCCAGGGGTCATCTACCCTTCTAGCCTTATCACAATGGGCCAACACGTCCACTTTGAGGGAATTGAACATGGGTGGTTTCGTCTTTCATGAATGTAAGGAATCATGTTAATGACCCAAGACCCAAAGGCATATGGTAGGAGAGAAACTTTGTGCCCTTACGAACCACCAACAAGTTATTTTAGGTGGCGTGGTTTTCCTTGAATAACGGTGATGAGTCAACCGATTTTCGTGGATAATAGAGAGTGGTCATTGTCCTCATTGTTGGTTTTTTTAGCTGAAATAGGGAAATATTATATTAAAAAAATTGTAGCAAAGCTAAACAACAAAAATACAAACTTCTGAGAGTGAATCACGAAGAATACAAACTTCCCCGTTTGAGAGATGACCTTCCTGCATTGCTTAGTAGAGATCAAAGAAACAACACTAGGTGGGATTGCCTCGGGTATCCTTTACAATTTCCTGTTGAAAGTAATAATAGCACTACGAGGCCCAGACTCGTATACAACATGATGTTTCCATAAATAAGGTTGGCCCAAAAGAACATCACAAACTTCGAGAGGAGCAACATCACACAATACGTCGTCTTTGAAGAGCTTGATGTCATACGACAGTCGGCACTGTTGGCTGACGCGGAGATCGCTTTCTTGGTGGAGCCATCCAATGGTGTAGGGTTGTGGGTGCGGCATTGTTGGCAAGGCCATCTGCTTGACGACCTCTGTTGAGATGAGGTTCTTCTGGATACTTCTATCAACGATGAAGTGCAGTGGGGTGCCTTTTACCCACATCTGTGAATGGAAGAGGCGCTCTCCTTCTTCAGGCTCATCTGGTTCACCAGGCTGGAGCTTGGTGGTAGCAACAATGGCACTGGGTTCTGCGTCAATGATTTATCTTCCCCTTTCTAGTTCTGTCTCAGAGTCAGAATCCACATATGATTCAGAGGCTTTCACTTTGGCCACTAGTGACTGCTTTGAGCGACAGTCAGCAATGGTATGCCAAGGGCTCTTATGGTAGTCGCACCACTTCCTGGTGTCTTTCTTTGTCTTTCTGGTGTCCTTCTTTGCTTGCGACTTGAACTGGTTGTCCTGATACTGTCCATCTTTGCTCTGTCCTTTGCTTGGTGGGTTGGGGCTGCCCTTTCCTGGCTTTTGTTGTGAGGGGTTCACAGGCCCAAATTGTCGCGTCTTTTGTTTGAGCTTCTGCTCGATTTTGACGGCATATCGGTAGGCCGCACCCAAGGATGAGATGTCCAGAAATTCCATTTCGGTCTAGATGTGTCTATGTAGAGCACTGTGATACTTGATCACCAGATGTCACTCCGAATTTTTGATACCCAACTTGGTGTGCAAGGTATGGAAGATATTTGTAAAATCTGACACTGCCTAGTCTCTTTCTTACCGCTGTGTGGTCCATTTGGTATACAGGTCATCATAACTTCCGACATGGTAGTATTGTTCCTTAATAGCATCCCTGAAGGATTCCCAGGTGGTCATGACTGAAAATAATGAGGTTTCATTTGTTTCCTTTTGCTCACAGAAAGTTTCCCACCAATCTTTGACATGGGGAACGGCTTTGAGAAGCGCAAAAGAAATATTTTCTCTATTCGAAAAGTTATGGACAGAAAAATACCCTTCTAGTAGATTCAACCACTTGTCTACAGCATCTGCGTCTATCTGACCTTCAAATATAGGAATATCAAAGTTTATTTGTACCTTGAAGGGGGCGATGCCTCCGTTCGAAGAAGATGTGTCGCATGTTGGTAGTCGTCGTAGGATTTGTGCGAAACTATCCATCATCTCGTTCCTTTGTTGCATGAGGGCTTCCTCAATCAACAGTTTGAAAGGATCTCCTGTCCTATCATATTTCTTTTCTCCTTCCATGGGAGGTCGCTTGGGCGTGTGAGAGCTTTTGTTCTCAAGAGAAACAAGCTCGAGACCCAACTCTTTGTACTCCGACCTTGTTAGGGACATGCATTAAGACGACAAGGAGCAGACCGCTCTTATACCATTGATCCAGATTTTATGAGCAAAACAAAATGAATACAGATTATTAACAGGTGCTTAACACAAAATAACAGAGATACAATAAAATTGGTTTTCTATTCAATAACGAAATAAGTTGAAACTGTAAAATGCAACGGAAACAAGCTTGTTGGAATGGTGGCGGCTTATCTCTGAGAAGAGATGTGACGGCAGCGCGCATTCGCAAGAAGAAGGTTACAATGAGGCTCTGAAGGCCTTTTTACAATAATCAAGAATGCCAAAAACCCTAGACATCCAAAAACCTAACCCTAGGAGATGAAGCACCAAAAGTCATGTGGGCCTCGTTTGGGTAAGTTAGTACATCAACTTCCCGAGGTCGTAACTTTTGCATACGATCTATGTTTTAGGCATGTGGTAGCCCGTTGGAAAGGTATCATTGAGGAGATTCATTTTGGGGGCTCAATCATGCATTTGAATATAATTGAGGTGCTCGATCCCAAAAAACCTTCATTTAGGCCCTCAAAATGGCCCCGAAAGTTAAAACTGCTAAAAATAGTAAATTGCCAAAATTGTCAGAAAATTGTTTTGAGCCAGTTGGAAAAGGTGGGTGGCCACCGATATCCATCTGGATCAACAGGTCATTGGCATAGGTTGATTACAGGTTGGTACAAATTTACAGTGACAGAATTTGTAGTGACAGAGTGACAGTGGTTTCATCATTTATTTGGCACTTATATTTCAAGGTGGTTGGACAGGGCAAGGACAAGTGGTTGTAGCCGAAGAACCCAAGGGGTTGTAGCCTCCTTTTGGTTGGAGCCAAAGAATCAGGGAGTTGTAGCTTCCTTCAGGTTGGAGCTTGAGAAACTAGGGGATTGTAGCTAGAAAACAAGGAAGTTTGTGTTTCCTATGAATGTATTTCTTTTGACAATATAAGAAAATCATTCCATGGTTTTTTCCCACATTGGGTTTCCACGTAAAATATTGATGTACTGTGTTTATGTGTGATTACTTATTGTTCACTGTTTATGTATACTGCTCATATGGAATGTTATTGGTAATCTGCTCATAAAGTAAACAATACGCATTGTGGTAAAAATGATTAAAATTACTAATACTAATTCACCCCCCCTCTCAGTATTCCAACATCCATATGCCAGACATTTATACTCTGGACTTTTACCATTGTGATGGCTTGGTTGAAAAAAAATAGTTTGGCAGCTTCCTCAAGTGCATGTATTAGATATTCCCTCAATGTTACACACTGCCTTCCCCTTTACGCATAGCTCTCTACATTCTAGTGGTTGACCTGCTAAAAAAATAAAACCAAATAATGTTCATTTCCCTTTAATTCTCAAAATCCATGGTTGCCCTAAAAAATTGGGAATTGTTTCCCAAACATGGATTTATGAGAGTTTGAATTGAGATTATCTTTTTATATGCCATAACCGAGATGGAGTTCCCGTGGACCCAGTATGAGTATAGATGCTAGATGGTCGTATGTTCCATCATATTGTTCTCGACTCTTCTTTGCTTGCATTGTGCTCTTCACCTTTAACTTTGAAAGAAAAATTAGATTCCAGTGAATCGCTAGATTCAAAATCTACCATGTACAATATGAAATCCCTCTGAACGATGACTTTGTGTAAAATAGGTATATAAAGTGGCTTATTGTACTATGTGTTTAGTTTAAAACAAAATAGAAAGAATATATGGCAAGTGGTTTATTGTACTATGTGTTTAGTTTAAAACAAAACTGAAAGAACAGATGGTTGGAAATTAGGTATATAAAGTGGTTTATCGTACTTTGTGTTTAGTATAATACAAAACTGAAAGAATAGATGGCTGAAAATTATTTTATTTTAAGTATGTATAAAAAAAATGAATTCTTCCTTTTGTTCACATCAAGTTGCGAGTTCAAACCGTAAGGAAATTCTCGAAGAGTATCTATGTTTTTCAAACAATGCATATCCATCTTTGTATTAGATTGAAAGAATTAGCACATATCAATTATATTATTGCATTGAAGAACATTACATATATATAGTAGAGGAGCAGGTTTAACAGACTCCGAAATAAACGGATCTGAACCGCTCGTGAATCTGCTTGTAACAATAAGATTTTATTCTCCATTATTCTCTAACACTCCCCCTTAATGGAGAAATGGATTTTCTTTTCTACCACACCTTTAATGCTTACATAATAAAACAAATGGTTACAACACAACTTGTCTGACTGGTCTTTATTAGCTCCTACACCCACTCTGATGCCTATAGACTGCGCTCTTTCTCTTCCTCTTCTTCGAGCTTACCATTCAACTCATTTAAAGCATAAATGCTTCAAACCATCATTCATGAACTTGTACAATGGACAATTTGACAACTCGGCTTATCGGGGCTTCCATGATAAAAGATGTCAATTATTGATGCATTCTATGAACATGCCTCCATCTATCGGATTTTTGCTTTCAGCTATCCTTCAGTGTCTAGAAGAGCAGTTTGGATACAGAATGTCCTCAACATTCAATTATACAAGGTGACTTCCAATAAGAACAGTTATTCTTGAAACCGGGGCTGCCAGCTTATATCAAGATACAAGAGTTCCTACTTTCTTTTACATAAACACGTAAATATATAAAAAACTTTAAGCACACCACACATAACTAAATATATAAATATTACTCCTTATTTTAGAACAGTATGAGAGATGGCTCTYGTGGTTCTTCATCACTTTCTGATAATTCATMCAGGTCGRCAATGTATGCAGATACCTTGTCATTCAKGAGATCTCTAGYACGGGCTTTAYAGTTCCAAGCTATATGTCCATTTTTGTGACAATAGAAGCATTATGTTGAACCCTTGGTTTTTCTCATCTTACCTTTTGAGTACAATGCAATTTCATGCTGACCMCCTGCATCCAAGTTTTCAGARTATGTCMTTTTTTCTTCARCTAACAATGATGTTACCATTCMTTCCAAYRTTTGTGAGGGTAACTGAGTTAATGTAAATACAMCATTGCTATWCTTAGAAGATASASTATTCAATAGAATTGCTTTAGCATCATCTSGATCTACMTTGAYACMTATTTYAGCTAATTGTCYAAGYAGAGACATTAACTCATTTATATGAGTAGAAAGAYRGGTCTCTTCATRCATTTTGAGACTAAAGAGTTSYAKCTTTAAAGAKAACTTTGCATTCRTAKCTTTTKCCYCAMATAATTTRCTTAATTCCTCCSAAATCTCGTTAGATGATTTTGCTAAATCAATCAAATGTAATTGCATATCTGAAAGAGCCAAACCAATAATAGCTTTAGCCTTTTCTTCCCTCTTTTGCCATTCAACAAGGACTCTCAGATCATTAGGTGCTTGTTCCGTGCCTTTTACTATGCTCCACAAACCTCTATTCATCAAATGCATTTGAATTTTAAATTTCCATGTATGGAAATTATTACCATCAAATTTATCCATAGGTAAAGAATCCATATGACCTCACCTAAAACTTGTCTTGCAATCTCAATACTCTGCAATATGCACAGATGAACAACTTACAAATGATTTCAGCAGTTTAATTTGTGGCTCCTCCTCCAGAGAACGATGGCAATTGTTTCACCCTGCAGAAATGGTAATAAATAAAATTCCAGGCTGTGAATTTTTAATGCAGAGATTGATTACGGTGACAGATGAGCGATCGATGTGAATTCTGGTGACAGATATGAATTCCTCTTCCACGCAGATGCAAACGGAGTTAAACCTACAGTAGATTCCAGCGTCCTCCAACAGATGTGATCTAGGCTCTTTCGTTTTCAGATGCTGACGCAAGCAGGGAAGGATCAACGATGGCTTTAGCAACAGAATCTAGACGCAATTGGACAGTGGTAGATCCTTCATGGAAGATCTGGGCTCCTTGTAAAGAGTGTGACAACGCTCTTCCAACAGCTCTCTCGTAGCAGGGGCGGCTTCTTCTTAATTCCGGTGAACAGAGTTTGTATGTGCACAACTTGTCCACGCAGCTTGTCCAATGGCTCATGATCTCTCCTTCATGCACAACAGATAGCAATACAGCTCTGATACCATATTAGATTGAAAGAATTAGCACATATCAATTATATTATTGCATTGAAGAACATTACATATATATAACAGAGGAGCAGGTTTAACATACTCCGAAATAAACGGATCTAAACTGCTCGTGAATCTGCTTGTAACAATAAGATTTTATTCTCCATTATTCTCCAACACTTTGTGCTATTGTAGCTAAGAAAAAAAGGAAAAAAAAAAATACTCACACTGTCATCGTGGAGACAGAGCCATGATTAGTAGTGATAATAAACTCAAGTTCACATTATATTCATATTACAAGTGGTCACACATACATATATATTATAACCCGAAACCAACTCAAGATTTTAAGAATCTTGCCACTGTAACAAAATCCTCACATGCGTAGGGAAATTGAAGCCCTAATCTACGATGCTTTTATAGAAACAACACTACCATATGTATTGTGGAACCAAACTCTTTATGCTCTTTCAAGTTTCAAGAAAAATTAGGATTGCCCAAAACTATTAAGTCTAATAAAATTGCAATTGCAGGGGAGCTTGGAAACTATTAAGCTATCCTTGTAGCCAGGCTTATTAATCAAAATGGAAAGTAAAATAAATGTAAAACGCATGAGTGAACATATTAAGTGTTCATGTGAATGGAAATAAAAAGTAAAAGGGGCAAAATTTTACTTGCCCCATCTGCCGTCCCTCCCTCCAATCGCATGATAAAGATTTCGACCACCTTGGTTCCTCTATCCTCATGACATACGTTTACTACCAATTATCACAAACACGGGCTTGAGTACACCGTTTGTTTGTGCAAAATCTAGGGCAATGAGAAGGGTATATTGCTCCTGAAATGCAATCACAACTTCCACATTCAATGCATCCACATGTGGTTTCATCAATATGAGGTGATTTCAAATCGGGGTTGTCTCTATTGAAGCAATTGCTATGGTGCGAGTCATAAGGTATTTGAAAAAAATTGAGCAAATGGAAGAGGGTAGATGGCCTAAGGTTGTGTTTAGTGACAGATTGTGCAAAAGAAAGAAGAGTTGGATGCAGCAAAATAACAAATGTTTTAGTAAATGGGGCATTTGCTTGAGCATGTGTCCTACAAAGAGTAAAGAGATAAAAACTTTTGTTATGGATAAGTTCCACAAACGTACTTGGGAGAAAGAGCTAGGGAGAAAAAGAAGTACTACATTGAAGAGTTTAACCCCACTCATAACCATCAGCAAAAGGCGTACATAGGGGCCAATATTTCTTGGAGATCTAAAATTCTTATTGCTCAATTAAGGACTAATTCTCATCAACTCCGTTGTGAAACAGGGCGCTGGAAAAGGCCAAAAGAAAGGTGGGAAGAAAGAGTATGTATTTTGTGCTCGTCCGGAAAAGTGGAAACAAAAAAACATTTCATTTTAGAATGTGAGGTTCTAAAAGACAACAGGGAAAATTATGCAGGTATTCTGGCAGCTAATTCTTGGGATAATCTATTCAGCAAAGAGTTTGTTGAGAAGCTGGGAGCGATTATTGTAAAACTTTACAGGAAAAGAGCCGAATACAAAAGCCGGATGAAAAAACAATCTGTCCCATAGACTATTTTTAACCTCGTGGACATTAAAAATACTTTCTTTCTTTCTTTCTTTCTTTGACTTGCCCATTTTATCCAACTCACCCAACCCTAGACACTTGTAGATTCTATCATGATCATGCTCGAGAAGACCACGTGGGGGAGCACCTTTAAAGCAAAACAACACGTGTCCTCCGTTTCAGAGAGCACCGCGTCGAAAACACAAAACATGTAAATGTGAGATATTTTTAAAATGTTGGAAAAAATCGAAATGTGTAATTGAAAACTATATTTAAACTTGTGTCTTAACTATGTAATTCAACTCAAGACAATTTTAAACAGAATATTACAACGAATTTTTTTTAATCTCGAATTAAACTCACATCTAAAAACTAAAGAATCGGGTAAAGTTGCACAACATATATATGAAATTATTCAAAGCTCATTGTGTAAAATAATGAGAAAAATAAAATAAAATTATATACTTTCTAATCTCTTACCTCAAAAAAAATATGTTTTGTCGAATTCAATGGAATATAAAGACCACATGACGTTTTTGTTGTTGTAAGAGTTCATATTATGGTTTCATATTAATAATTTTGTCTTTATTTGCGAAACCTGTAATTTGTAAGAACCTCGATAGAGCATCTGTGTCTATAATTTTGAAATCGCATCGTTTTTGTGTAGCTTAAACGATTTCCATCAAATAATTTCTCAAACCAATAACATAAAATTTTGAAAATGAGTAAATTATTAACAATTTAAATTATATTTTTAAAATAAAAATTTCAATACCCAAAAATATTCAAATTTTTTATTATATACCCCAAATTTAATAAAAAGAAAACTCGATTTTTTCTTTTCTTTTAATCATATAATATACCAAAATAAAAATTATTCCTGGCAAAAAACAATAAACAAGGATGAGAACGTTTCAAAGATTTGCGTTTGCAATTAAAAAAAAAGGCATTTCAAACTACACATTTCTGTGTTAATTCTTGAGAATTTCAATCGAGGGTATTATACGAGACTACAACAAATCAATCATGTGATTAGAAAAATAAATGAGAGAGAGCATTCATAGATGGACATGACACAATTGCGAGGTTATTCAAATGACGAGTATAAAGTTTGAATTTCACATTACACCAAATTTATTGTGTATTACATGTCACTAAAATCCTGGTGTGAGCTCTAAGATATCTTCCCCTATATCTCATTAATTAAGATAGCCTCTTTAATGCGAATACTATGGGCTATTATTTCGTGGCATAGACCATGTGTTCATATAACCTCCTTAATGAGATCACTTCCTTGGAAGTGTTTATTTTCCTCAATAATAGATAATACAATAATTTATTGACTTTGGCTCATCTATTATATTGTTCCTTCAAACAAAGTAAAGACATAAGTATTAGTAGATTTTCTATCATCTACATCTTTTACCCAATCTGCATCCATATAACCATGCAAATCTGAAACTTTTATTTCAACCTTCTTTATTTCTTTAAAGCATATCCCAATGTCCATGGTGCCTCTAGCTAGCATGGAAATATATTCGTCAAATTTTTGGATGTTGACATAGAAACTTTATTGTTTCCATTGTTTGACCGTCAAAGTAAGAGTTATAGGTTGACATAAGTTAATTGCACAAAAGCCAACCAATGTTTGCAATGTTGCTAGAAACAAAATTCTAACATGTCATATCATTATTATTTAATTGCGTCGAAGGTATTCTATAAGGGAGAGTTTTTTTGCTAGTTTTGTCATTTGTCGAGAGCGTATGGAGGGAAGTCATGTGTCAAGTAGATATGTTTCAGAACGTTCAGCCAAACCTCTTACGTGGCAATGTCGATATGGTTCGGAACGTTCTAGACGACAAAGGAACCACTTGGATGGATAATCGTCGACGTCGGTGCTATTCTGCGGCTGGTACCCCTTCTCTCATCTGAAGACCCTAAGACACAAGAAAACAACGTGTCCAGGGTCGTGGAAGCAGACGCGGTGCCTCTGCTGGTGAAACTTTTGATGGAAGAGGATCTTGAACGATCAGACATGGAAGATGATGCCTTGGTCGTTCTCGTTGTTCTCGTTGGGCAGAGATCGGGTCTAGCCGCGATTAGCCAGACGTCGACGATTCTCGTTCTGGTCGGCTTTCTCTGCTCAACTTCTCTGAAGGGTAAAGAAAACGTCGTGGCGATTGTGTTTGCATTGTGTCGTCATGGAAACAACAATGTTTTGAATGTCATTGCGGTTGTTCCATCCTTGGTGTCGTCCTTGTACATTCTTCTCATGACAAACACTCACCGCGCTAAGAGAAAATACACCTCATTACTAAAGATTCTCCAGGGATGGGAGCCTTCCAGAACAGTTACCATCGTTTTTGCCCATTCCATAATTTCTTCTGGAATTGCAATGGCGGTCGTCGCTCCTTTACCATAATTTGCTTGTTTCATCTTCTCGATTCCGTTGTTTCATTTTCTCTGTATTAAGTCCAAGTTATTGCACAAACACTGATGCAAATGTCAGAGATGTTAGGAATACAAGGCTCGCTTTTGTGAATTTCAATGCCATTTTTGCATTTAATTCTGCAATTGGAAGAGTGGCAAAGACGGCTATAGAATTGGCGGTGAATGATGTGAACAACAATGAGAATTTGCTAAACGAGACAAAGTTGGTGCTTACCATGGTCCACTCTTCGTGGGAACTCTGGAAGGTTCTCAACTAAACTTTATTTTGTTGACCTTGATTATTTTGTATTTACACGAAAGATTAGTTTTCTTTCGAGAACTCTGGATTCCTTGTGCTTCTTATCTTTGAATGATTGGTTAAAGGTATCAATATAGTAGGCAAGATGTGAGATGCACCATTTCAGAAATTTACCTTCACTAAACTTACCAGAAGTTTGAGTGTTAGAGCGTCAAGGCGCAAGTGCAGCTCTCCAATTTTTAGGATTTGGGGATTCGTTGAATTATGGTTTTAAAACAAAAAACGCATTCTGGAAATGGTTCCTAAAAGGATAAGTTATACACATAAAAAACATTATGGAAATGAATCCTAAAAGAGTTGAGAACCCTCAGTGATGGGTGTTGTATCTAGAACGATACGGGTATTCTGACCTTTACAATTTGTGCAAACTGGTCCTTTGGCTTCTGATGCAGGAGCATCGCCTTCAAAGTCAACAGTGCACGCGTGGAGGCAGACAAATGACATCTCGGCAATGACAGAGTTTCAAATCAAGCATTTAACTCAAAATTTAATAGGTTGTTGAGATATTTTTGTAGACAACATTTTAAAATGTAACTTGTTTGTAAAGTCTTCAAGGATTGTAAGAAATTGCAGATATGGAGTGTCGACTCTATCTGGCAATAACTAGTAGTTATTATAATAGGACAGAGTAGGTAATAGCTTTGAATTTGAAATGATAGATTTCATAACAGGACAAGAGAGCTCGTGGAGCAGTCCTTAGATAGTTTTTCAGTATTGTATTGTAACATATAGAAAAAAAAGACAGAATAGAGAGAGTAGTAGAGCAGAGAGAGTAGCAAAAACACTATGTATTTTGTTTTTCATGAATAAATAGAACAGACAGAGATTGTCCCAAATCCTTGGACTGTGTTCATTTCATGTGTGATTGAATGAATGTTATTTTGTGTGTATGATTTGTTCCAATTTGTTCATGTATGATTATTCGAGAGATTAATTGTATGAGTTCGTGACGAAGCTTGTTGAGTTTCAATCATTTCTCTTATGATACGTGTATACAAGGTGTGCATCTCAAACGCAAGGAGTGCGTCGACTGAGTCTCGGATTGACTCAGAGAAATTCAGAGAGAATCAGAGAAACTCAGACCAAGTGAAAGGTGTGCACAATGTCAAGAAGCCAACAAGCTTTGAAGGACCAGCGCAGAAGAACGTCAGGTGGGCGAGAAGCATTTTCTTTTCAAGAAAATCCTTTGAACTGAGTTATTCAAAATCCTGAGAACGCAAGGTGTGTGTGGGAGATAGAAATCCTTTTAAGGATAGAAGCTCAGAAGGGATAACACTTTTCACGAGTGTTGACAAAATCCCAGAGGCAGATTCGTCAAAAGAACAAAGGTTGGGAACCTTTGAAAATAGATAAATCTTCCAGACGGAGAGATATCAGGAGCTCAAGAGGAGGAGCATCAGTAATCGTTTGATTGGTTATGGATAAGAACATGCACCGTTATATCTACATCTAGGCAGAGGAGGAATGAGCATAGGGAAATCAGATCTCAACCATCAGATCTAAACGCATGGACTGGTAGTCATTGGATCCAAAGGAACGTGCATGAGTTTTAACTATTTGGAGTTGCACAACAGAGAGGGTTTTGCAAAGTCGCGAAATCAATCCTTCAAACTAAGTTATTTGAAATCCTAAGAATGCAAGGTGTGCGTGGGAGATCAAAATCCTTTTAAGGGTAGAAGCTCAGAAGGGATAACACTTTTCACGAGTGTTGATGAAATCCCAGAGGCAGATTCGTCGGGAAAACAAAGGTTGGGAACCTTTGAAAATAGATAAATCTTCCAGGCGGAGAGATATTGGGAGCTCAGGAGGAGGAGCGACAGTAATCGTCTGATTAGTTGTGCAGAAGAACCTAGACCATTAGTTCTATGTCTAGGTAGAGGAGGAACGAGCACATGGAAATTAGATCTCAGCCATCAGATTTGAATGCATGGACTAACAATCGTTGGATCCAAAGGAACGTGCATGAGTTTTAACTCTTTGGAGTTGCATGGGGGAGAGGGTTTTGCAAAGTCACAAAATCCCGACATCATCAGAACCGTCCATCAGAAGGGACACATGGTGAACAATCAGCATTTCACTGACTCGCGACTCAAAGAAGTCAAAGGGTAAATTCGTGAAGCTCGCGAAACGCAAAATCGTAAGAAGATCCCAACGGTTGATTGAGGAGAGATCTGGACCGTTAATTGTTCAAGGTTAATTTCGACATTTCAGGGATCGCGAGAACGGAGGTGAGGAGTCTTTCGACTCCATGATACGCAAAATTTCGATATGCAAAATCCCGACGAGATCTGGACCATTTGATCCAGAGGAGCGTGGGCCGTCAGATATCACGAGCTCGTAAAGAGTCAAGTTTGAGAATTGAAACTCCCGAAGTGCAGAGAGTCGAAGAGTTGTGAGTCATTGATCTGGGAGGAGACACTTGTCAATAGATCTCATACTTTGGGGAAAAGCCAAAGTGGATTTCCAGTTTGAGAATTGAGATTGTCGAAGTGCAAAAACTCGAAGTCCCAGAATAAGATCTGACCGTTGGATTCGGAGTAGACGTGGCGCAAATCTGTTAACTACGGGTAAACTCTCGAAGTAACCCTCGATCGTTGGATCAGGAGGGACACGCGTCAATGGATCTTAGACTCTGGGTGAAAGTCATTAAGAAAGAGGGGTTTGAGATTTGAAATCTCAGAAGTTTAGAGCCCCAGAAGAAATCTCAATTGTCGATCGAGAAGGAGTCGTTGGACCGTTGATCTAGGCTGAAAGGTCAAACACTCAGGTGAAGGCAGGGTCGTTGATCGGAAGGACAAGTGTCTGAAGATAGCTAACTCTAGAAGAGTGAGGTACAGAAGGAAGTTGAGTTTGAGATTTCGAACTCCCGGAGTTCGAAACTGCGAAGAGAACCTCGATCGTTGATTCAAGGAGAGTTGATTTGGTCCGTAGATAAGAAGGCCAAAGATCTCAACGCCCATTTAGACGTTATCGTCAAGATCGTGAGATCGACGATCCCGTGTCTTTAAGGGGCCAGAAGTTGCGAGGAGGTTAAGGAATCGAAGGTAGGCCGCAATTTGAACCATGTTTTCGCCAAGGGGACGCGTGGAGGTCGTAGGAGTATTGCTAGCCCAAAAGTGGGTTAACTCCATACCACTTATGACCGTGGTTGCAATCACATGGTCATAGCCCTAGGTCATATCAGGTGAGGGCTTATCCGAAAGGGAGCTAACGTTGCCATTCTGAGTTTTCACACAGAGCGAAAGGGGAAGGTCATGGGATGTTGTCAGACCTGCACCAAGAAGCTGAGGGGGCCTTTGTTTTAGATACAGAGGGGGGGCTTTAAGGTTCCAGAGAGTCTTTTGACTCAAGAATCAGATATCCAAGACAGATAGGTCGCGCAGCCCTACGGGGGAGTAGGGGGGCTGCATCAGGTGGTATTAGAGATGATTTTAAGTTTGTTTACAGACATCAAGCAAAAGGACAAAGGAAGAAAGTTGGTATCATTTGTGGTATCAAAGAAAGTTTCATTTCTATTTGTAGGTGAAGCTGTGAAATCATGCCACCCAGAAGGCAGAGAGAAAATCTAGAAATGGAAAAAGAAATGAGGTGACTACAAGCAATATTGGATGTCGTGGGGACAACACAGAGGAGAGCACCAGACACTGGAGATATCAGTGAAGCTGAGGACAAAGAAGCAGAGGTCGAAGAAAATGACGTGGAGGATGTTGCACAAGATCACTTGATAAAAGTTGTTTCAAAGATCGGAGCCAGAACAAGAATAGAAGTACCTATGTATGAAGGCAATTTAGAAGTTGAAGAATTGTTAGATTGGGTACGCGCTATGGACAAATACTTCGATTACGAAGATATCGAAGAATACAAGATGGTGAAGCATGCAATGAAAAGACTAAAAGGTCATGCAGCGTTATGGTGGGATGAACTACAAGTCGAATGCAGGAGAAATGGTAAGTAGAAAATTAAAAACTGGGATAGGATGGTAGCTAAGTTGAAAGCCAGATTTATCCCAAAGGATTACCAAATCAATCTTTATAGAAGATTGCAGAACCTGAAATAAAGGGGTTTGTCAGTGAAAGAGTAGACTGAAGAATTTTACTGACTGAACATCAGGGTTGGACAGAAAGAGAATGAAGATGAGAAGACTACCAGATACATCAATGGGCTGAGATATGGCATCCAAGAGGAGATCAACATGATGTCTGTCAGTAAAGTCGAGGATTATTATCAAGCAACCTTGAAAGCTGAAGAAAAATTAGCCAGGAAGCAAAGCCAACGAACCAGAGGCAAGGGAACCATCAGATAGAAGTTCCAGAAGTCGAAGACTGAAGCTGACAAACAACATAGTCACCATGAGAAGGGTGGGAGTTCTAAAGAAGGAAAGCATGGAGGAAGAAGTTCTTTTTCTAGAGGTAGAGGAAGAGGAAGAGGAAGAGCTAGAGGAGGCATGGTTAAATGTTATACCTATGGAAAAGAAGGACATAAATCTTGGGAATGTCCTGACAGGAAGAGGGAAGGCGGAGAAGCAAATATTGCTGAAGTGAAAAAACATGTGGAAGCAGAAGCAACAGAAGGAGGAATAAACCCCATGATGAGGAAGATCCTTCTTAAACCAGAAAAGGAGCTAGAGCAACCAGTTCAACGAACAAGCCTGTTCAGAACTGCTTGCAAGTCAAAAGACGGAGTTTGCAAGGTGACCATAGACAATGGGAGCACTAAAAATATAGTATCCACAGAGATGGTGGAGAAGCTAGAGCTAAATAAAATTGCACATCCAAAGCCATACAAGGTATCGTGGTTGCAAAAAGGACATCAAGTCATGGTAAGTCTACAATGCCAAGTTGAATTTAAAATAGGAGGTTACAAAGATGAAATATTGTATGATGTAATTCATATGGATGTCTATCATATTTTATTGGGGAGGTCGTGGCAGTACGACTGAAAAATTATTCATGATGGAAGAAAGAATACCTATACCCTAGAAAAGAATGGAAGAATACATATGTTGTTACCCATAGAAGATAAAGAGCAAAAGAAAGAAGTTAGTTCAAGCATACTTCTCATGAGTGGGAAGGAGCTCTTAAAAGAAGTCAAGAAGGAGAAAGAAATGTAGTTTGTTGTAGTGAGGAAGCCGAGAGTTATCCTTACAAATACTTATGTAGAAGACTTGCCTATAGAAATCTAGGAACTGTTAGAAAACTTTGATGATATAGTCGTGGATGAGTTACCACACTCATTTCCACCCATTGGGAGCATAAGCCATCATATTGACCTTATTCCAGGAGTTAGTTTACCAAACAAAGCAACTTATAGATTGACACCTAGGGAGAATGAGGAAGTCAAAAATCAAGTCCAGGAGTTGTTGGATAAAGGGTTAGTCAGGGAAATCCTAAGCCCATGTGCAGTATCGACTGTATTAAGTCCAAAGAAGGATGGAGGATGGAGGACGGAGGATGTGTACAGATTCTCAAGCCATCAACAAGATAACCATTAGGTAGAGATTTCCTTTACCGAGGATGGATTATTTTATGGATTGTTTGAGTGGAGCAAGCTATTTTTCCAAGATAGACTTGAAGAGAAGATATCAACAAATAAGAATGAAAGAGGGAGATGAATGGAAAACAACATTCAAGACAAATGAATGATTGTTTGAATGGTTGGTCATGTCGTTTGGGTTGACAAATGCACCAAGCACATTTATGAGGTTAATGAATGAAGTGTTGAAAGACTTCATAGGCAAATTTGTCATAGTATATCTGGATGACATACTAATCTTCAGCAAGACAAAGGAAGAACACTTAAGACATTTGACATCGGTGACAGAAAGGTTGAAGCAAGAGAAATTGTTGATAAATATGAAGAAGAGTTATTTTATGAAGAAGGAGCTCATATATTTGGGTTTCGTGATCTCTTCAAATGAATTGAGGATGAACCTATAAAAAGTGAGAGTGATCAGAGAATGGTCGTCGTCGAGCAACATATTTGAGGTAAGAAGTTTTCATGGGTTAGCAATTTTTTATAGAAAATTAATCAGAAATTTCAGTGGCATATGTGCACCCATGTTGGACACTGTGAAGAAGAAACACAAGTCCTTCAATTGGACATAGGAAGCTGAAAAAAGTTACAAAGTGTTGAAAGAGAAGATCACAGAGCAACCAATTCTGGTCTTATCAGATTTTAGAAAAACATTTCAGGTGAGATGTGATGCAAGTGGATTAGCTATTAGAGCAGTCTTGAGCCAGGACAATAGGCCAGTTGCTTATTTCAGTGAGAAAATGAATGATGCCAAGTAAATGTATTCCACGTATGACAAAGAATTTTATGCAGTGATTCAAGCTTTGAAAAAATGGAGGCATTATCTAATTCCTAAAGAATTTGTCTTGTACAATGATAATCAAGCTTTGCAATTTATTACTAGGCAAGACAAGTTGAATCAGAAACATGCAAAATGGGTAGAATTTATGCAGAATTTTATTTTTGTTATTAAACACATTGTTGGAACTGCTAAAAAGGTCGCAGATGCTTTGAGCAGGAGGAGTTTGATTGTACAGGAATTCCAGGTGGAGACCTCGTGGTTCGAACACCTCAAGGAGATGTATAAAGAAGATGTAGATTTTAAAGAAGCTTATGAGGCATGCAAGAATCCTTTGTTGGGAGATAGAAGTCCATGGACTGCATATTTGATTCAGGATGGATTATTGTTCAAGGGAAGCCAATTATGCATTCTGAAATGCTCAATGAGAGACAATCTACTGAAAGAGAAGCACAACGAAGGTTTAGCTAGACATTTTGGTCACGATAAGACATTTGCACAACTGAGCAATTCGTATTATTGGCCGAGTATGACAGCAGAAGTGAAAAAGTTTGTGAACAAATGTAGAATTTTTCAATATGCAAAAGGAAGACAACAAAACATTGGTTTGTATCATCTATTACCAATTCCATGAAGGTCGTGGGATGCAATCAGTATGGATTTTGTTTTGGGATTGCCTAAAACTCAAAAAGGGAGCGTTTCCATATTTGTTGTGGTGGACAGATTCTCGAAAATGGCACATTTCATACCATGCCAGAAAACAAGCGATGGCACACACATTGCAAATTTGTTTTTCAGATAAGTAGTAAGACTACATGGATTGTCGAGGAGCATAGTTTCAGACAGGGACACCAAATTTGTAGGACACTTTTGGAGGACTCTATGGAAGAGACTGGGGATGAACTTATCCTTTAGTTCAGCATATCATCCTCAAACAGATGGACAGACTGAAGTAGTAAACAGAATTCTTGGAAACTTATTGAGAAGTTTAGTCACTGAGCAAGGTCGACAATGGGATCAGATTCTGGCACAAGCATAATTTGCATTCAATAATTCACTGAACAGGAGCACACGGAAAAGTCCATTTGAAATTGTGTATGGTATACAACCAAGAGGGATTACAGAGTTGAGAGATTTGAATCAAGATGAGTTCAGAAGTGCTGGAGCAGAGGATTTTGCAATAGAGATGCAGAAACTCCACGATAGAGTCAAAGAGCAGCTACAAGACAACAGTCATAAATACAAGAGCAGAATTGATCAAGGGAGAAGAGAAGTTCAATTCGAAGTTGGAGATGAAGTTTTAGCTCATTTGAGAAAAGAAAGATTTCCAAGGGGAATGTATAACAAATTGAAGATGAAAAAGATAGGACCATGCAGGATTCTTAGAAAATTCGCAGCCACTGCTTATGAGATTGAGTTTCCAGACAATGTTGGGATATCATCAATATTCAATGTTGCAGACCTCTGTCCTTGTAGGAGAGATGAAGCAAGAGAATCAGATGATCAGAAAGAAATTCACTAGGAAGAGAAATTTCCCACAATAGAAAAACCTCAGATGGATAAAATTATTGAACAGAGGGATGGAAAGAAAACCAAGAGAAAGACATATCCTGAATATTTGGTGAAGTGGAAAGATCATCCAATGGAAGATGCAAGTTGGGTCACAAAACCTGGTATTTTGAAGCATGGAAAGACAGTGCAAGAGCTCATGGACAGGAGTCCATGAAAAATGTTAACCAAAGGAGTATGATGCAAGAGCATCGCCTTCAAAGTCAACAACGCACGCGTGGAGGCAGATGAATGACATCTCAACAATGACAGAGTTTCAAATCAAGCATTTACATCAGAATTTAATAGGTTGTTGGGATATTTTTGTAGAGAACATTTTAAAATGTAACTTGTTTGTAAAGTCTTGAAGGACTGTAAGAAATTGTAGATATGGAGTGTCGACTCTATCTAGCAATAACTAGTAGTTATTGCAATAGGACAAAGTAGGTAGCTTTGAATTTGAAATGATAGATTTTAGAACAGGACAAGAGAGCTCGTGGAGCGATTCCTAAATAGTTTATCGGTATTGTACTGTAACACATAGAAAAAAAAGACAGAATAGAGAGAGTAGTAGAGTAAAGTAGAGTCGCATAAACACTATGTATTTTGTTTTTCATGAATGAATAGAATAAACAGAAATTGTCCCAAATCCTTGGACTATATTCATTTCATGTGTGATTGAATGAATGCTATTTTGTGTGTATGATTTGTTCCAATTCATTCATGTATGATTGTTTGAGAGATTAACTGTATGAGTTCGTGACGAAGTTGGTTGAGTTTCAATCATTTCTCTTCTGATACTTGTATGCAACGTGTGCATCTTGAATGCAATGAGTGCATCGACTGAGTCTCGGATTGACTCGGAGAAATTTAGAGAGAATCAGATAAAATCAGACCAAGTGCAAGGTGTGCACAACGTCAAGAAGCCAACAAGCTTTAAAGGACCAGCGCAGAAGAACGTCAGGTGGGCGAGAAGCATTTTATTTTCAAGAAAATCCTTCGAACTAAGTTATTCGAAATCCTGAGAACGCAAGGTGTGTGTGGGAGATCAAAATACTTTTAAGGATAGAAGCTCATAAGGGATAACACTTTTCACGAGTGTTGACGAAATCCCAGAGGAAGATTCGTCGAGAGAACAAAGGTTGGGAACCTTTGAAAACAGATAAATCTTCCAAGCGAAGAGATATCAGGAGCTCAGGAAGAGGAGCGACAGTAACCGTCTGATTGGTTGTGGAGAAGAACTTGGACCATTAGATCTATGTCTAGGAAGAGGAGGAACGAGCACAGGGAAATCAGATCTGAATGCATGGACTTACAATCGATGGATCCAAAGAAACATGCATGAGTTTTAACTCTTTGGAGTTTCACAGGAGAGAGGGTTTTGCAAAGTCGTGAAATCCCAACATCATAAGAACCCGTCCATCGAAAGGGATGCATGGCGAATGATCAACATTTCACTGACTCATGACTCAAAGAAGTCAAAGGGTAAATTCATGAAGCTCACAAAACGCAAAATTGCGAGAAGATCCCAGCCGTTGATTGAGAAGAGATCTGGACCGTTAATTGTCCAAGGAGAATTTTAGCATTTCGGGGATCGGGAGAATGGAGGTGAAGAGTCTTTAGACTCCGTGATACGCAAAATCCCGACGAGATATGGACCATTTGATCTAGAGAAGCGTCAGTCATCAGATATCGCGAGCTCATAAAGATTCAAGTTTAAGACTTGAAACTCCCGAAGTGCGGAGAGCTGAAGAGCCGTGAGTCGTTGATCTGGGTGGAGACACTTGTCAACAAATCTCTTACTCTGGGGAAAATCCAAAGTGGATTTCCAGTTTGAGAATTGAGATTGTCGGAGTGCGAAGACCCAAAGTCCCAGAATAAAATCTGGACCGTTGGATTCGGAGTAGATGTGGCACAAATCTGTTAACTCCAAGTAAACTCTCGAAGTAACCCTCGATCGTTGGATAAGGAGGGGCACACGTCATTGGATCTTGGACTCTGGGTGAAAGTCATTAAGAAAGAGGGGTTTGAGATTTGAAATCTCAGAAGTCCGGAGCCCTAGAAGAAATCTCGATCGTTGATCGAGAAGGAGTTGTTGGACCGTTGATCTAGGCTGAAAGGTCAAACACCTAGGTGAAGGTAGGGTCGTTGGTCGGAAGGACAAGTGTCCGAAGATCGCTAACTCCGGAAGAGTGAGGTACGGAAGGAAGCTAAGTTTGAGATTTCAAACTCCGGGAGTCCAGAACTGCGAAGAGAACCTTGATCGTTGATTCAGGGAGAGTTGATCTAGTCCGTAGATAATAAAGGCATAGATCTGAACATTGATTTGGACGTTATCATCAAGATCGTGAGATCAACGATCCCGTGTTATTGTGGGGCTAGAAGTTGCGAGGAGGTTAAGGAATCGAAGGCGGGCCACAATTTGAACCGTGGTTTCGCCAAGGGGACGCGTGGAGGTTGTAGGAGTATTGCAAGCCCAAAAGTGATTTAACTCCAGACCACTTATGACCGGGGCTGCAATCACGTGGTCATAGCCCAAGGTCATATCAGGTGAGGGCTTATCCGAAAGGGAGCTAACGCCAACATTCTGAGTTTTCGCATAGAGTTAAAGGTGAAGGTTGTGGGTTTGTGTCAGACCTGCACCAAGAAGTCGAGGGGGGTTGTGTTTTAGATACAAAGGGAGACCTTTAAGGTTCCAGAGAGTATTTTGACTCGAGAAGTGAAGATCCAAGACCGAGAGGTCACGCAGCCCTACGGGGGAGTAGGGGGGTTGCGTCATCTTCTTTGGATGGGGTGAAATAATTTTAATTAAAGTAGCAACATTGTGAATCTTCTACCAAGAGACCTCATAGGAAAAAATTAATCACAATAAAGAAAGAAAAAACAAGTAAAAGCACATCGCCTCTTAACATTTATTAATAACGAAGTGATTTCCAGTAAACTTGAAATCCTCATTAACATAAGATAGAACTGTATGAGAGGTGTATGGAGATATTATAAAGGATGCAAAATGAGGCATTAAATAGATATTAGAAAAAAAGCACAAACAATCCCATTACGAAACATTCTCTTCATAAATAAATTCTCATACAATACTAGCTGACATGTTGTTTTTTTAGTCTGATTTTTTTTTACATTACCGAATGTGGAGGTTGTAGACATTGTGATTGCTGACTTGTTTTCTTGAATTATCACTACTAATATATGATCATTGGACAGTTTTCTTTTGCAAAAGTCTATGTCTTATATTACTTATATTACGACAACAATACAAAGTACAAAGCATAGACCCTCACAACATTGAATTTCCTCCTTATCACACGGAGAAAGGAAAGCATATCCGACAAGGCTCCCATATTAGAGGAGATAATGTATTGTAGAAGGCGCTTACCATAAATTTGAGTTGCTTAGTAATGTAAAAAACCATGGAAATCCTTTCTATTGAAATCCTTTTTAGAACCCTTACAATTAGTTTTACATCTCTTTTTTCACAAATAGGATAGAGTAGTGATCTAGAGGACATGCCAAAGCCATCCCGCCATCTTCTTAAAGAGTTAAGGCTCACATATCATGAACCCACTACCCTGTATAAGACCAATTTGATCTGGTGAACTTTCAAGCCCAAAATATGTCTCTAATATTTTCTTTCTTGCCATACTAGATGCCACCATCAGTCAGGCATGATCCATCCAGTCTATGTTTGTTATCCAGGCCTTCGAAGAAAAACCTACCACCCAAGCACCATGACTTTATAGGTAGAGGGAGTTGACCAAATGGATTAATCCTTCATACCATTCTTCTTCATTATCATGGGTCAACCATTTATAATTCAATTTCACAGTACTACTTATTGGGTTTGGGCCTCATTTAATTATAGAAGAAACAAGATTTAAATCAAAGGATAAATTTACGAGTGGGCCAAATATGATTTTTCCACCTTGGTTGATTACCATGCAGAGCAGCTTTAAATATGTTCGATGAATCGATTACATTAATTATTTTCAGGTAGATGGGTTATGCTTATTATTGAGATTGAACCTATTGGAATTGTCCCTCCATGAGAACCAACTATTCTGGAATTCACAATTCTTTCCATTTGCTTATTCCTTTTTTTGGAAAGAATCCTATCATAAGGCTTGGAAAGATAACCGAAAGAATCCTAAGGATTCCTAAAATGTTGTCCTTATCAAGATCCCATCTATGTCTAAACTCAAGAAAATTCCACCTTACATGAGTAGCCTGCCTACCATGCTCTTCAAATTCTCTTCAAGACAGTAGAGCCTGGAAAATAAAGTCAGACATTACAAATTTGAAACTATATATGTAAACGAAAAGTAGTTGTGTTGATACATTCTCGAGATTTTGTGTGAAACTTGACGAACATTCAAGGCTTTTGGCTGTAATGGAACGATCTCCAAGACAGTCGAGCCTAGAACTTGTAACATTTGTTAATACAGTGATTTGTACCAAAAAAAAAAAAACCAAGGAAATACTCTAGATGTCATGAATATGAGTTTTAAGGGGACGCTTTAATATCTGCACAATAAAATGAATAATTATGCTTAGGTTTTTGGATATAAGAACACAAGTTTGTTCATAGCTCAAGTTCAATGGTTTAACTTGTTCAATGAGTTTTGCATGTTCTGGACCCTAGTACATTCTAGTGTGTGGAATTAAGATAGTCAATGTTTTTTGCGTAGCTTATAGAAACCCTTGTGAACTTGCAATTATACTTAGTACCGAAGAATTCACTCTGCAACTCAGATGAATTCCCGCAAACAATGCAGAGTGTGAAACCGCCGAGGGATTAAACCTCTAACGACCTCAGTCTGGTATTGAAAAAGGATTTCAGGTACTACCTATAACAAAAACTCCCACGACTTTGATCTACAATTGGGCAGACTAACATGGTATGCTCATGTATGGGATATATCTAGCTTCCATATTCATACACAAGCAGTTAATTAAATTGTGATTTATATAATTTTTCGTTGATGATTTCAAATGAATACCTAGATGGGACTTATGCAAAAATTGTTTCTCTATGAAATCGTTTTACTTTGATAAAGTTGTGTATATCAAATATATAAATTGTATAATTTAAATGCAAGAATTTAAAAGATGTTGAATTCATCTCTATAATCATTATCAACTCACAATTTCGATAATAAATTTCAACAAAAAATGAATCAACTCGTAATTTCGATAATAAATTTCAACAAAAATTGAATCAACTCTCAATTTCAATAATAAATTTCAACAAAAAGTGAAATTGTACAAGAATTTCTAAGATGTTAAATTCAATTCATCACATTTATGTCGATTGTGTATGAGTTTCTTAGACCTTCAATTCATCTTTGTAATCATTATCAATAACAAATTTCAACAAAGATGGAATCACCAATTCTAATAAATACAAATGAAATAAAACCCGATTCTAACTAATTCAAAAACCCATTATCTTACAAAATGGTCTCCTTCACATCCGATTCTTCTCCAGAAAGGAAGTAGGGCCATTCTGTACTAAGGATGAATTTGGTAAAGTGTCGTTAGCAGTTGATCGTATGAGGGCAAGGAGGGGATTAAAATAATCCACTCGGCATGTCCACAACAGGGTGGTTGGACTGGTGGATTAGCAGTGGTTTTGCATATGCATATTCTCTTTTTACTAAGCCATACGTCGTCCTCTACCATCAAATTGAATTGAATTCGACCTCATATTGTTGCATCATCATAAGATGCTCTTATCCAGTGGCGAATTTAGTCAAGATGAGGTAAAGCCTAGTCTGTTTGTCTCGCTCGCTCGGCCTCATCTAGCGCGGTTTACTTGGGGCTACCCAACAGGCAGTTATATTATGATATCAGGTACACATGTATGTCGCACTACAAACTCTTCCTACTCTCACCACAACTTTTTATGACATAGGCGCTAAAATTAGCAAAGAATAGATAGAATGAAGTCAAAGCTTTTGCGTCGATTGTTAAGTGTCTGTGCCTTGGCACTATCCCACGAGATTCACTAATATGATTCATTTTGAGAACAATATTCAAGAAAAGCACTGTGAGAACCTTAGAAAAATGAAAACACACAATGTTAATTATTGAGTTAGACTTTATAATACAACGTATAAGCATCATTATCTTGGGTTATCTCGAGGCAAATTATGGCCTATTGTATGGTCCGCATTGGAGTCGATCATTTCCCTCATTAGTAATTAACATCCGTTGACCCCTTTATTTTTGCCTTTCTCGCAATAAAACACATTAACATTACATTTAGAAGACCAAAATTAATATCATTCTTCGTTGAGATGGATGGGGACGACTGATTTGTTCTTCTACAAGGTAGATTAGTGCACGATGTGGGGAAGGCTGCGTTGTTCTTCTGCAAGGTAGATGCATGCACAAGTTGAGGAATTTGCAATATAAATAATATCTTTGATGTTCAACTCGATAAAGTAATAATAATAGACATGGGTACAACATAGTGTTAAAAGATTGTTAAATATTGTTGAGAAAATCGACGATGTTCATTAGGTTAAAAAAAAAAAAAACTCATATTGCAATTTTTTATATAGGTAGTTATGTTTTAAACGTTAACAATATTTATTTTGGTTATTATGATTTATAAATTTTAATATTTAATACAACGGTATATTTAATATAATGAAGCTTTTACAATGTTTAGTATGATGAAAAAAATTAGTTATTATTTTTTTTTTTTGTAAGTAAAGAGGTGGTGCCTTCTATATTATCAGAAAAACGTGGTGTACAGTAGTGTGTGGAAGCGCCAGCTGTCCTGCCTGATTAGGAAACCAGGCCAGCTGTGCTCCGGATGTCAATTGCCCAAA
>ML780948.1:301177-333264 GCA_009831015.1 Picea engelmannii | reverse complement strand
CTTTGAACGAAGAGTTATGGTATTTAATGAATTTGTAACAATGGCACTTGCGAATATTATCATGATACAAATTTAAAAAATAACGATATAAAGTAATTTGTTTTTTAAATATACTAAAAATATATTTTATAAAATTATTTAAACAAAATATTTTTTTTATAAAATAAAAATAAAATAAATTAAATTGATACATGAATTGGATTTTAAATTCCAACCATGTATCAAAGTGATTTATAAGCCAATTCATGCATCCATTAATGATTAGTTGATTAGTATATATTTTTTTAGTGTGCTCTCTTGTGGGGTAGAAAAAAAAAACACTATGAATTTGATTTGTATATAAGTGGATTAGAAAACAACAACTTGTGCTACAAGTGAATCCATATGGCTTACAAAGATTGTTGGTAAGTTTAAGTTGAAGCATAAAAAAACAACTTCCCTACTTTGTAACAATCAAAAAGTAATCAAATCAACCAAGAATCATGTTTTCCATGTTGAACGAAGCATATTTAAGTTCATTAACGTCACATCACAGAGTTGGTGCAAGATGAAGATATCAAGCTAATCTCTTGTGCCACTTAGCATTCAACGACTAATATTCTCCACAAATCTTTGAGTAGATACAATTTTGAAAAAATTGAAAACATGCTTGGTGTAGTTGTATCATTCCAATATGGGTCTTTCTCCTGCTATGAATGCATGATAAGTGAAATATTCAATTGGGCTTTGATTTCATTTATGAGCAAATAGCAAGTTGTTTGTTGTTGCTCTGCATCTTTAATAGACTAATGAGTCATTTGAATGAATGATTTTGGTTTCCTATGATGCAAACATTTCAATACTCTCACAGAATCCCCCAGGAATTAAGTAAAGATAATAGAATGGTGCACATTGATAAAACTAGCATTGCTAAAAAAAAAAATTTTAGTTTTTTTCGACATTCCCTTCCCCCGCTTCAAGCGTATGCTAGTTTAGTTTGAAGATAATGAATTATATTTAATAAATTATGATGTATTTTTTATCAATTTCAAAACAATTAAATTTTTCATTGAAGAAAATATAATTAAAAAAAAATTCTACATTATTATTTTTATCATTAAAACCTCATAATCTAAAATGTTAACTTTCCCAACAATTAATTTGCAACTCTATTCTAATACTTTATTTACATTTTATTCAATACAAAGACTAGCCACTATGTAGCTATCTTTCGCTATCTCTCTTGTTTCAGTAAGCTTCACTAACATTTCTATCTTAAATAAATATGTGATTGCATTTGTCTATCTTCTTAAATTTGGGCATACACCTTTTAATTATACACGCATTTGTCTATCTTTTTAAATTTGGGCATACACCTTTTAATTATACACAAAAAATATAATAGTATTAGTACTTCTTGTATGAGATTGGGGTATATATTAATTATTTTGTTTCCTTTATTAAAATGATTGTGACATTAATATTATTTTGATAAAATTTGTCAGCATTTGTATTACTTATAACAAAATTTAAATTATTATTATGTATAATATTATTAGTCCTTGCCGAAGGTGTAGAGGGACTATAGCAATCGATAATTCGTTGACTTCATATTAATATGTTATTTGACTATAAATTTTTGCATCATCTATATTGTTCGAACTAGAGAACTAAAAACATTATTTTTATATAATAAAAAGAACCTTATATGTCATCATCTCATTGGAGAATAGTTTTGAAGTCTTATTGCTAGCTTCCTTATTCCCAATGTTTTAAATGTTTAGATATCCAAAGTTTTGAGCATCGACACTCTTTTTTTATTTTTTTTATTTTTATTGAAATGTTTACATACCGAAAGTTTTGAGCATCGACGCTCTTTTTTAATTTTTATTGAAATGTTTACATACGGAAAGTTTTGAGCATAGACGTTATTTTTTAATGTTTTTATTATTTCTATTTTTATTGAAATGTTTACATACCGAAATTTTTTAGTATTGACACTCTTTTTAAGGTACTTGAATAGGCTTGACAACTTAAATGTTTACATAGCGCGAGGCCCTTAAACAAGCCTGACAGCTTGAATGTTTACATAGCGTGAGGCCCTTAAACAGACCTGACAACCTTAAATGTTTACTTAAATAGGCATGCCACAATACATTTTTCCTCGAATTTTTCCATACAATGTTGCAGTGGATTTGGACAATATTGTTGTCCACCGCCACTCACATAGCCATCATATGTTTCATACTTATTCTATGCTTGGAATGCAATTTAGTCATCATTGAAGATATATATATTGTTTATTGGTTCACTGGTTGTTGCTTGTTCGTTGGTTCATCGGTTTGTCGGTTGTTGCTTGTTGTTGTTTGGTTCAACTTTGCAAGGTTGAGGTCCTGTACCTGCAGTTGGACCTGTTGGTGCTTGCTGCTTGCTTTTGTTTGCTTCAACTTTGCAACGTTGAAGTCCTACACCCGCAGTTGGAGCTATTTTTTCACTTTGCAGGGTTCAAGTCCTGCACCCACAATTGGACATGCGATTCTGTCATTCATCATTGACGAGTAAGTTTCGATACCATAGTTTCATTCGTATTCGTTCTTTGTTGTTTACTGTTTACAATTTGCAAGTAAGAATGTTTAAGTATTTCCACTCGCATGGTCATCATATGTTTCATATTTCTTCTATGCTTGGAATGCAATTTAGTCATAATTGAAGATACATATATTCTTTACTGGTTCATTGGTTGCTGCTTGTTCACTGGTTTGTTGGTTGTTGCTTCTTGTTGCTTGGTTCAATTTTGCAGGGTTGAGGTCATGCACCTACAGTTGGGCATGGTCATGCTTGCTCACTGGTTTGTTGCTTGTTGCTTTCTTTTGTTTGCTTCGACTTTGCAAGGTTGGGGTCCTATAGTGACAATTGGAGTTGTTTTTCGCACTTTGCAGGGATCAGGTCTTGCACCCGCAATTGGGCCCGCAGTTTTGTCGTTCATCATTGACAAGTAAGTTTCAATACCATACTTTCATTCATATTCATTGTTTACTATTCATTGTTTGCATTTTGCAAGTAAGCATGTTTAAGTATTTATTCATCATTCTTATCCTGCAGACTTTCCATAGAGGTTGGCATATCTTTTTCTCCTGCTCTTAAATTTTCCTTCGATTCTTTCCCCATGCTCTGCACCATGTGCATGCCAATGTCGTCTGCACAACTATGGCTGTCATTTTTTCTAGCATTACAAATCCCAATCCTTTGTCGTATGCGACGAAGTGGAAATCTAACGCCTCAATTGAATAAGGAATTCTTCAGCCTTCGCAGCTTGCCCTCGATGATATTCCCAGCTTGCCCGGGAATGAGTACCTACCTATCCCATAAGGAAATCGAACCCGTGTCTTTCACATGAAAAATACGATGTCAAGCTTGTTGCCTTTGCAGGATGTTCTTGTAGAAGAAAACTGCATGTAGGTGTAGAAGGGCTAGGTATGGTACAACGATGGCTAAGCTGCAACAAATTGCACAAAATTGGCATATCTTTCCCTCCTACTCTTAAATTTTGCTCCAATTTTTTTCTCCAAACATTGAACCATACCTACATGCCTTTTCAAAATGTTCTTGTAGAAGAAAAAGATGTTGAGATGGTGCTAGCAAGAATATTTTTTCGTGGATTGGAAATTGAAATATTCAATCTCTATGCCGCTCCACGTGCAACATTGCTAACCTAATGAATGTTTTTTCAAATGCATTACACCATTTACATCTGAACGAAACCATTATCATTCTAGGAGACTTCAGTGTTGACATGCTACAAAATAGTGCCATAACAAAAGAATTGGAAAACTACTTGTGCAATTACAATCTCCGCTTTCTTTTGGTTAAGATAAAACATGTACAAAACACACTTATTGACCATATATGGTGAAATGTGCCCATATCACAATACAACCTCTTTATCTTATGCACAAACTGGTCTGACCATGATACAATTTGTCTTGTACTTGAATTATGAAATATATATCAAACGTATTACAAAATTATATTTCCATGTCTCAAAGCATATCTCGATACTTTGTTGCACAAAACCAGATTATTCAGCTAGGACCATCCAACTTCTTAATATTTTCTGGCTTGTAATATATTTTGGCCAGGAAAAATTCTATATAACCACAACCATGGATCAAGAAAAACAAAGGTGCATGCTTCTAACTCTATCTTTTATGCTATTCCTTTGATTCTCATTTATTGTATGTAAATATTACTTGTTTTCCCTTACATACCAACTTACATTCATGTTCATTATATTTTGTGTGTTCTCACATTGAAACAAACAAAATAATTGGAGAAGACGAAGGACTCTTAAGCACTAATGTAGAAGAGGAGATACAAAGGTGCATGCTTCTACTCTTGTTTCATATTCCATTGTTTTGTATTTCATTTATTGTCTGTATATTTGTTCTATTGCTTTGCACCTAATTTATTGTATGTATATACTGTGTATCTTCCTACATTATAACTTATCTTCATGTCAATTTTATTTTATGTGCTGCTACATTGAAATAAATAGAACTGTATTTATTTTTTTACATGTCTTTCTACATACCAACTTACCTTCATGTCCATTGTATTTTCTGCATTGCTACATTGAAAGAAACATATTAGTTGGATAAGAGGATGAAATTTTATATGCCACAACAGAGGAAGCTGAAGTACAATCTTCGAAAAGGTATACCAATTGTGATAGTAAATCAAACATACCAAACGAGTAGGTGGATAAAATATTGGACTAGAAAACAATGATTTGGAAACAATGGGCCTTTGTTGAGACTTCCTGCTTCCAAAAATTTCCCTCCCCTTTTCTATTTTCCCACTCTCTATTATCCATTTTTTTCCCCTCTTCTATACTTAACCGAATTCCCCTTTATTTTTCCCTTCTACTTTCCCTCTATGGTTACTTTACTTAGTTGTTTTTTTCAAAAATGTCTAGGTGTGCGGGTTGACGGACTGACGGGTTCACATTTATACCCATGCTTCTATATCACAAGTCCGACCGACAACTTCATCATTCCATACTTAACCACTTTTTTGATTGCGGGTTCCCAGGCCGACAGGCTCAAAATTGTGCTTCTATTGTTCTGTGTCCTCTAAACATCACTCAGAGTTCCGCGATATACAAATTGACAGTCGGATTCCCAGGCTGGCGGGCTCAAGATTGTGCTTCTATTCTTCCATGACCTGCAAACAACTTCCCTTTATGCCCTATTTCGTGTTACACTTTTTTGCACTCAAAATTTTTGAGGCATACAATTTGACTGTCAGGTCCTCATGTTTCCTGAGTATCCCTTGACACCCTATTTCATATTCCATCTCCTTTGAGCCTGTATGTGACATCCAGAACAATTATGAACAATATATAATGCATATGCTTATTTAGTCATTTTGATGTTCATGTACACATGCTTGCATCAGAAAAAATTGGACAAGTGACATGGGCATGAGTAGTCCATCATCGCAAACATCAACAGAACGACAAGGCCAAACATAAAGATTCATATATTGTGCTCTTGCTATGTTTACCAAACAAATATCTTGATATATTTATTCATCTATGCCATGATAAATATGTTGATGTCATTTGTAACACATGATTTGCAGTTCACAAGAAGTATCGACGAGCGCAAGTGAAACACCCAACATAGTGCAAGCTCTGCAGACTAAGAGGTATGGTTACAAAACTCCGACCTACATACTTCATCCAAGTTGTGCGTCTACTTGTACATTTATGCCAAAAAAAAAAGAAAACAAAAAAATGATGTAGAACACCATTCACATTACTTTTTCTGTTCAAAAAATGTCACTAGGTCTAAACTTATAACACCCAATATATTATCGATAGAAGGCTTGAACAACCATCGAACTGGACAAGTGTTCGTCGTGGACACAATGGTCGTGTATAACACCTACTTAGACAAGGCAAACAAAAATAGATGCATTGTGCATGCTGGCATGATAGACAACAAAGCCATGATGACAGTCACACTCATTATCCCTACACAACTTGTCCAGAAACATGCAGAAAATATCTTGCCATGTAATGGGATATCCATTACAAATTTTAATATATTGTTGAAAACAGTGTATGATCGTGGTGATTGTGATTGGATTATATCACTCAACAAAACAAGTATTGTGGAAAAAATTCTCGTGATTTGTTCAAAATATCGTTTCGTACCAGACACAACAATCGGCCAACATGCACAGAGCGACGACACTTATCCGATCAAAACCATTGGTGCAGTTGTTACACTCTCGAGAAAATTTGGCTCGCAACAGATTCTCCATATAAAAGATGGAGAGTCAGACAACGACAAGGCAATGGTACCATTCTCCATATCCAGTTTTGTCCTTTACTTTCACATGTTCATATATCTCAGTTATGTTACACAACTATTACACTGTTCCATGTTGCAGCTGCAATTGTTTGACACCTATTCAAATTTGTTTTCCTCAATGGAACAACAATTGCATAAAGGGAAATTTCCACTTATGCTCTTCAAAAATATAACAAAGAAAAGAGATGTTAAAAAACAGATCTTTCACACAAACCAAGCAACATTTGTAACAGAATTGCAAACACATATAGTACAGGATCTCAAGAAACTAACTAGCTCAACAATTGTTGTGTGTATACATATACAATTCCATCCACACTTTGCTCATAAAAATTGCCTTGAACAGTTTTCTACAGCCTTTTTTGTTGTACAGTTGTATATTATATTGTTCAATATATTAACTACTATGCTCACGTCCGCAAGTTGAGGGTGTTTTGGTTGCAGCGAATGTGTACTCGACCCCCTTCGAGCCTGTATGTGCCAAATGCAACTCTCCTGCTTCTGCCTCTACTTTCATAAATGATGGCACAATTGATTGCCTATGATGCAATAAAAATGCCCTTACATATATAGACATTGCCTCAACGTTGCCATCCGAACCCTCAGCAACACAATTGTACATTGTATAATTAGACAACCTCTATTACAAGATGTGCTTCCTGGGTTAGCAGAATTGGCATATGAGGTATACCTACAGAAAAAGGCAAACAATGTCTACATGTTACGTGACTTTCACTTCCATAGCAAATTTACATTAAATGAGGACAATGGCATACTGCATATCGACTGAACAAAAAAAATATTAAAAAATCATATCAAGTGTTGACAGGAAATGAAACAATCTCATCTGTATATGTCCATGCTACCTAATGAGGATATGAATAGAGTTTTGCAGTGCCATGGCAAATTGAATTGGAAGCACATAAGATTGTTCAGTCCAGGAATGAGAAGCATGAGGACATACCTCATACAAAGTATCCAATTGTGAATAAAATAGGTCCATCCTTTGAGCCATCAAAATGGCTTGCTCCTTTGAACAGAACCATCAAGAATTTTCAATAATATTGCAAAGTTGGCATTGTTCGAACTCCATTAAGTTAAATGTTGACACTCTTTTCCAGAACTAGTAATGTTAGAACATTTTCGGGTCAACGTGATCTTGGTTCATAGTACTATCAGAAGCAAATGTTCATAGTGATCTTGGTTCATTGTAATATAGCAATCGACAAATTTCTTGGTGCCCATTTGGGGATTTGGTTATAGATGGGATACAATGCCCAATCTCCGTTGATTTTGTCCTGTCTTGTGTTTGGCAGACTTTTGTTCATGTGTTGTAGTTCAAGGTTCTCATGGGCCCAGTTTTTTAATTATGGTTGGATGATACATTCAAGATCTTAGCTGTTTTTCTATGATCTTAAAGAATATACAAGACCCGCTTTGCCTTTTAATGTAAGCTCCATGAAGCAAATGTAATATGTAGTTCATTTTAGCACTTTTACTTGATCGATGAAATTACCAAAATTCATCTTCAGAAATATTTTGAAATAAAAGGATATATGCTATGTGAAGTCCAATGGAACTATGATATCAACCACATAAAATTAAAATTAAAAGTCGTCATTGTTATACTTACGGTGAAGTTGACAATACAATAATTTTACTTGAACATCCCAAAATTGATTTTTCTATAGTTTTTCGATGCTTCTCTTATGCAAACACATCCTGGAAAGTATAACCATAACTCACTTTCTCTATTCCTTGATTAAAGAGCATGTTCACTTGTCTAATTCACTTCATAGTTACTGTTAAGACTATCAATGGAGCTTTGTTAAGACCAATTCTCGCTTCCGAAAATTGCCCTCCTCTTTATTTTTGCCCTCTACTTTCCCTTTCTAGTTACTTGGTCGTTTTTCGAAAAATGTCTAAGTGCGCAGGCTGGCAGATTCACGCGTTTAGATTTCCACTGATGCTTTTATATCACGAATTCGACCGACCGCTTCCTTGTTCCATACTCAACAAATTTTTGGATTGCAGGTTCCTCGCTAGGCAGGCTCAACATTGCGCTTTCATTGTTCTGCCCCCTGCAAACAACACCGGGACTTCCCTGATATACAAATTGACAACCAAATTCCCCTTTCTTTTTCTCCTTTACTTTCCCTTTCTGGTTACTTAATCACTGAATATGTCTCATGCTTTTATATCATGAGTCCAACTAACCGCTTCCCCATTCCATACTTGGCCACTATTTCCATCGTCGGTTCCCAGGCAAGCTTGCTCAACATTGCGCTTCCATTGTTCAGCGACCTACAAACAACACCCAAAGTTCCGTGATATACAAATTGATTGCCGAAGTCCAACATCATGCCTTATTTCGTGTTACACATTTTGCGGTCAAAAGTTCAGAGACATACAATTTGACCATCGGGCCCTCACGTCTCCTCAGTATAACTTGTGACCCTGTTTTGAAGCCCGACCGATCACTTTCCATACTTGGCCATTTCTTGGAATCTCTTTCGCGGGTTGGCGGGTTTACAAAATGTCTAATGCTTAATTGCTCTTCGCCATCCCCGACACCTTTGTACTTCTTTCTATATATGCAATTATTAATCTTTAATGCTGATAGCTCATCATGCAAGAACCATTAAGATTGTCATTAATGTCTGAAAGGCTAGAAGAGATATGCCATTAATACAAATTAAACCAAGATTTGCGGAGGGTTGTATTATCCCTTACAAGTGTTCATTTCAAGCATCGTGGAATCTCTTTCACGCGTCGTCCGGTTGGCGGTTTCACAAAATCTCCAATCCTTAATTGCTCTTCATCGTCACTGCCACCTTCACACTTTTTTTTAAGTATGCAATTAGTAAGCTTTAATGGTAACTGCTCATTATGCAGGAACTGTAGAAATTGTCATTAATCAGCGAAAGGCTCGAGGATATCTCTCATTGCTACACATTAAACCAAGTTTTGTGGAGGGTTATATCATCCCTTCCAAATGTTCATTTCAAACATCATATGGAGCAAATAAACATTCTCGTTAACTTATGGCAACAATTCGACAACAGTTCTTTCCAGATACAGTGAACACCTTCGGGGATGATGACCAGAACTTCCAGTGGTCCAGGGCATATTCTTATTACTCATCTCCTTCCACCCAGAAGAAAAGAAGGATATGGTCCCTTGGTGCGCCGAGATATATATTTCAAGCCAAAGTATTCCAAGGCAACCCCCCTACTCAGACAACCCCCCCTGCATTGATGGCCGACGCAGAGGTTTATGCGGTTGATTTCGAGCCGGAAGAAGATGATTTGATGGACAATGATATAACGATGGATGATGGCAATGTAGACATTGTTCCCACTCCTGTGCTCAAATTCAAATTCACCACAACGAGGAGCACTTCCCGGCTCAACAATGACGTCCCTAACAAGACCAAAGGAAGGGGTTTCAGAAAAGAAATCGACGATGAACGCAATAGTTGCTTTGCAACTCGAGAGTTTGAGTCTCTCGACTTGGATGGTGGTCCTTGCCCTCATATATGTATCATTTCCTTTCATTTTTAGGCTTTTGGATTGGGTTTGGATTTGTCCTTGGTGCAGGCTGTGTCCTTGAAGTCTTTGACTATAAGGAAATGGTCTTTTGGTGTGCCGAGAGATATATTTCAAGCCAAAGAATTATTCAACTGCGGGACTACTCTCATGTTCTCTGGATATACAATTAACATCTTAGGGGGTGAGGACCAGAACTCCCAGTGGTGCAAGGCATATTCCTACTACTCATCCCCTTCCGCCCATAACGAAGTAATTTGGACCTCTCAAATTGCTCGTGCAACCCGTGTCCTTGAAGTCTTTCCCTGTAAGGAGGTGGTCTCTTGGTCCCCTTCCGCCCAAAATGAAGTAATTTGGACCTTTGGAATTGCTCGTGCAAGCTGTTTCCCCGAAGTCTTTGACTGTAAGGAGGTGGTCTCTTGGTGTCTCCTCACTTTCAGTTTCAGGCTCTTCCGCTTGCCCTACAATGTTTTTTCTCTTCTTCCTCGCGGGAAGCTTGTGAGAACTATCAATTTTACTGCGAGGAGGGTTCTTATCTCCTCTTGCATTTGAAGAATTATGGGTTGCTTTCTTACTGGGGTGGGTCATTGGAGCGATGCTCTAGGATGTCGTACTCTTGGCAATGGTAGCGGAGGATTGGAAACTCTTCTCACTGGGGCCTTTTCCCTGTTGTTTGTACAATTTAGTGGTGCTTTGCAATGTCTCTAGGTCGCCAACGTCAGGAGCATGAGTGTTATTGACCTGTTTCAAGCCAAAGAATTATTCCACTGCATAACCACTATCTTGTTTCTTTGTCACCTCAGGTCTTCCACAAGATGTTGAGATTTTCGCATCCAACATTGACCTTAAGAGGAGAAGACTACAAGGAGTTCCTAAAAAGCACGATAATCAGTTTTGTATGCATGTTCAAGAGCTTGTCGATGGCTCTTGCATGTTGTCACACTAGATGAACAACACATAATTGTATGCATTTTTTTTTCTTTTGTAACTCCTCTACCTGTATTTATGACAAATATGTTCAATGTTTCAATGCAAAGAACTCAGTCCAATGTCTATGGATAAATATATATTACCCACTATGTTTTTTATAGATTTACTATTAAAAAATTGCCTTGGAATCTTGGTTGGTGCTTCTTTGTTGGATTTAACACCTCTTCTCGTTTGCATGGTTCGATAGTCTTGTAATTATTAAATATTGTATTGACTCAAGTATTTTGATAAAATATGGATCATTGAACAATTATATGACAATGCATTGTGTCGATCACATGATGCTTCTATGGAAACATAAATGAATTTCACACAGTTTCAAACCAACATTCAATTCCATTCGTAATGCAGATAGAACATAACAACATTAATTCACGATGCAGGAGTTGAGGCCTCACCCAAGAAGTTTCTTTCTCATCTCAACCTTGCTGAGCGAACGATCTCTTATTTCCCTCTCCCTTCCTTGATTCCTTTATTCCAAAAGGAAACATTTTATTGGTTGTTCATCCCCTCGCCTCTATTTGAGCACTTTTACTTTATTAATGAAATTACCAAATTTCTTCTGCGTAAATATTTTGAAAAAAAATGATATATGGTAGCTGAAGTAAAATGGGGCTATGAAATCAACCACAATATTAAAATTAAAGTTCGTCGTTGTTGTACTTGCGGTCAAGTTGACAGTACAATAAGTTTATTTCTAGATATGCAATTATTAAGCTTTAATGCTAACAACTCATCATGCAAAAAGTTTAATACTTAAAATAATATTTCAAGGCATTAAACAATGTATCAAGAACACAATTACTCACAAAAGTTGAAATAAAATCAAATCTTCAACAAAGCATTTGTTCACACCCTTTTTAATGATACAAGCACAATAGAAAACGAGTAAGTGGATAAAATATTGGACTAGAAAATGATGTTTTTTCAACAATGGAGCTTGTTTGAGACCAATTCTCGCTTACGAAAATTGCCCTTCGCTTTTCTATTTTCCCACTCTCTTTTATCCCCCTCTTTTCCCTCTTCTATACGTAACCAAATTCCCCTTTCTTTTTCCCCTCTACTTTCTCTTTCTGGTTACTTAGTCGTTTTTCCCAAAAATGTCTAACTGTGCGGGTTGGCGGACTTACGGGTTCACATTTGTACTCATGCTTTTATATCACGACTTCGACTGACCGCTTCTCCATTCCATACCTAGCCACTTTTTTTATCATGGATTCCTAGGTAGGCGGGATCTAGATTGCACTTCCATTGTTCTGTGACCTACAAACAACACCCAAACTTCCACGATATACAAATTGACTACCATACTCCCATATCATCCCCTCTTCCGTGTTACACATTTTGCACTCAAAAGTTATGAGACATAGAATTTGACTGTCGGGGCCTCACGTCTCCTGGGGAACCCTTGTCACCCTATTTTGAATCCCGTCCGACCACTTTCCATACTTGGCCATTTCTTGGAATCTCTTTCACCAATCGTCGGGTTGGCGGGTTCATGAAATCTCCAACTCCTAATCGTTGTTTCTTGTGCCTGCCATCTTCGCACTTCTTTCCAAGTATGTAATAAATGAGGTTTAATGCTAACATCTCATCTTGCAACAACCATAAAGATTGTCGTTAATGAGCAAAAGGCTCGACGAGACAATCACAATGACTATCCCTACACAACTTGTCCAGAAACATGCAGAAAAGATCTTGCCATGTAATCGGATATCTATTACATTTTTCAATATATTAGCAAAAACGAGTTCGACCAACCGTTTCCCTATTCCATACTTAGTCACTTTTTCGATTGCGGGTTCCCAGACAGGCGGGCTCAAGATTGTGCTTCCATTGTTCCGCAACCTAGAAACAACACCCGGAGTTCCGTGATATACAAACTGACTGTTGAACTGCCCCTTCATGCTTTCTTCTGTTTTACGCGTTTTGCACTCAAAAATTTCGAGACATACAATTTGATCGTCGGGCCCTCACCTCTCCTGAGTATCCCTTGTAACTCAATTTTGAAGCCCAATCGACTGCTTTCCATACTTAGCCATTTCTTAATTTCTCTTCCCCGTCCTCGCCACCTTCTCACTTGTTTCTAAATATGCAATTGGTAAGCATTAATGCTAACAACTCATCATGCATGAACCGTAAAGATTGTCATTAATGAATGAAAGGCTCAAGGAGATCTCCCATTTATATGCATTAAACCAATATTTGTGGAGGGTTATATTATCCCTTTCGAGTGTTCATTTCAAACATCATGGAATGTCTTTCGTGGGTCGTCGGGTTGGCGGGTTCACAAAATCTCCAATCCTTAATTGCTCTTTGTCGTACCCGCCACCTTCACACTTCTAAGTATGCAATTACAAAGCTTTAATGCTAACAACTCATCATGCAACAACCATAGAGATTGTCAGTAATGAGCGAAAGGCTTGAGGTGATCTCCCATTCACATGCATTGGACCAAGATTTGCGGAGGGTTATATTATCCCCTCCAACTGTTCATTTCAAATATCGTTTGGAGAAAACAGATGTTCTCGTAAATTTATGGCACCAGCTCGACAACAGTTCTGTGGAGATACAGTGAACATCTTCGGGCGTGAGGACCAGAACTGCCAGTGGTCCAGGGCATACTCTTACTACTCGTCCCCTGCTGCCCAGAACAAAGTAATTTGGACCTCTGGAATTGTTCATGCAGGCTGTGTCCCAGAAGTTTTTGACTGTAAGGAGGTGGTCTCTTTGTGCGCCGAGAGATATATTTCAGGGCAAAGAATTATTCCACTGCGAGACCACTCTCCTGTTTCTTTGTCACCTCAGGTCTTTCGCAAGACGTTAAGATTGTCGGAGCCAACATTGACCTTCAGAGGAGAAGATTGCAAACAGTTCCTAAAAAAGAATGATAACGGGTTGGACCTCTTGCCCGAGTTCGTGGAAGACCCGACGACAGTTCCTGAAGATATCACAAGGTTGTAGATTAGTTCATTTAGAAATCCATTCCGGGAAATTGCCTGGTTGTTTACAAGAATAACGGGACAAGAATCCACAACAAGTGTTTCCTGCATCATTCTTTATATTTTGTATTTCACAGTCAAGGAACAAGCCATTTTTGATTGGGGTAAGCTAATTTCCATTGAAATATGTTCCCAATTGTCACGATTCAAAGAGGAGAAGAAATTTTATATGTCATCCTACTTGGTTTTCGCGATAGCGCATTGCTGTCTGTTTCCAAAACTGTCCATGTCCAAGAAGGTAAACTGTGAATTTGACCCAGTAACCTTCTGGTACCAGGCCTTGTGGAGGCACAAGGCCTCCCATTGTTTTTATGAGGTTTTTAATGACTTTGTCTCATTTTTCAAAGATTTATTGTTAGGAAAGGATGCTCCCCGTATGTTTGACCAGGCAACCAAGTTTTTGGACAGGAAGGGGACACTTGAACAAATGGAGAATTACAGTGTGATAATGATTTTTGACTCCAAGGAAAATCCTGCTTTCCTTCCATGTCACATTACAGACATAATGTTTGTTACAGAAATAACAAGGCAATACAACTACTGGTTGCATTTTTTCCACGAGAAGAGAAAAAAAACAGTTCATTCCTCTGCCTTGGAAAGTTGGGGACTTTGTGTTCAGGAACGTCAACAAGATTGACGAATTCGCAGACCATTTCAACAACTTCAACCTAAGATATGCTAAAAGGCTAAGAGGGTTTGACCCTAATGGGATTTTTTTAGAACATTTACTAGCAATTGGCTTCAACAATTCTTTTATCCAGACACGCCTGAATGAAGACATAGACAATGACAACAACACTCCTGCTCCTGATGCAAATCGTCCTCTTGTAAATCATGTGAGTCAAGATGATTTACAAGAGGACGATTTTCAACAGAAAAAGTCACCATTGAGTTGGCTTGGTAAGAAATGGTTGGATTTCTTGAGCAAGTAAGGCTTGCATTTTCTGTTGTTGATGCACATTTCAGCCTTATGTATGCATTTATGTTGAAAGTATGACAAGTTGCAGCGATTTATCACAACTTGTATGATGCAAGTTGCATGTGAATGCAATTCATTTGAAGGCATTCTTGTTTGTTGCACAACTTCACCAGGAGGATGTAAAAGATGGGTATGATGTTCACTTGTTACAGCCATATATCTTTTTCATATTCAGCTCTTATGTACCCACATGTTTCGGGTTTATGTACTTATGTTTGTACTTGAAGGAGAGTTGAAGAGCTATGCACATGCATGTGTTTTTGTGTATGTGTAAGCAGTGAACCTGGTGTTAGTTCATCATGAATGACTCATGCTTGTAACATGATTGTGTATCATGAATGTCGACTTGTCATTTTGGGAAGGTCGATATGTTTCAAATGAGTCTCGACTTGTGTCGATGTTGTCTTGACGACTATGTTGTGTCGATCATGTTTTTCGATTTGTGTTTAGTCAATGGTGTTTGTTGGGTTGTAAGTTGATTTTGAGTACACCAAGATGCAGGAATACGCCATGTACTTTGATGAAGTACAATATGCGACCGTTTACTTGAAGAGCAAAAAGACTTTATTGGCATCATTTTCATTCTTGTATAAATTTGTTTTCAAGATTGATGGTTTTCTTGGTTTGTGACAAGATGTCGCAGGAAAGTTGCTGCAGCCATTGTAGAGCGGATTGTGTTGACACCAAAGTGTTCGTTAGAGGGACTTGATTCTCAGTGGGAAGGTTGGCAGTCTTCCAAGTACAAAGAAAATAATGGGTCAACAACAGCCAGAGAATAGTGGTTGAGGGACATAGCTAGTTGCAGTGCAAGGCATGTCAAGTTATTCAAGTGATTGTCAAAAAGACTTTTCAAGTAGAATCAATTGATAGAATTTGGGAAGCAGAAGAGTATTGAATCTCAGACAGATAATCATAATCTTTTTTGGGTGCAAAATCTTTTCAGTGGGAAGGCGTGATCAAAATCTGGACCAGGGGTCAAAATTTAGCTCAAAAATCAAAGTTCTCGGAATTGCCTCAAAACGAACGGGTGCGTAGCCCTCGTCGTCACGAACCCAACGCAACTCATTTGGGTTCAAATGGACGTCAGATGAGAGAGATATCGTGTTCTGTTCGAATCGTTAAACAGAGAAAAAAAAATGTGTTGACTGTACAATTCGTACGGATGTTGATGTGGCAGAGGCCGTACGATGATGTGGCAGTTGGTGACATGGCATTCATTGATTGGCAGATTTTGGACGAATCCGTTTGTGACACATGGAATCATTTTGGCAAGTGGTTTGGTGCCACGTGGCCCAGTCGTGGGCTGCCACGTGGCACCCTGTTATTGGTTTGGTTGTTTAAAATATTATGGAGTCCATGGGGATCGAACCCCGAACCTCCCCCACCGTGGCATAGCCTTTGCAAAGTCCGCACTGCCAACGTACTAGACTGTATTTCTTCTAATATATATGTGTTTTAATATATTTGAGTTTGTGTATGGTGTAATTCGGCGGGTAGGTTGGGTTGGGGCTTAGCCCTAGCCCGCGGTTGTGTTGGTAACACATATGACTGGTGGTTAACACCTTGCGTGCGTGGGTTTAACGGTTAGCCCATGGTTGTATTGTTTCACATATGACCGATGGTTACACGGAGTTTTGTGCGTGGGAGTTTTGAAACGCGCTGACACTTGGCGCATAACTATTTGCTTTGGGTTTTAGCCCTTTTTGTATATGCGCACGGTCCTATGACCCACATGACCACAGCCTTGGCCGTTAGGGGATAGGCGTGCCCATAACCATCCTACAATTTCTCTTACTTTTTGGTTACGCGCGGGTGCTAGGTTTTAGCACGAGTTTTTTCGCGTGTGCTAGGTTGGCCACACAGAGGTGCGTTTTGGCGAACCAGAGACAGAAAGCTTGAAGGAGGAAAATGGCAGGAGGCCTATCTTCTTCATTTTTTGGCCAAATGAGGTGCCGAAAAAGCCCAGCTAGGGGTTTTTGGACGTTCTGAATCCATTGACACTGTTTTCAAAGCCATTTGAAGACTTCTTTTGAAGTTTTTTCACCATTGAAGTTTCAGAGAGCTCAAGGGAGCTTGAAGCCCTCATTGATTGAGGTCATGCTCAGATGAGCCCAAGTCTGTTTTCTGTGACTGAATAGTCATCTTTGGCTAATTATTATTCTCTAAACACATTGGGATAGGTTTCAGATCCATTTGAGGACTTTTACAGGTGTTTTTTCCACAAGGAAGCTCAGGGAAGCTCAAGGCCACATGTAGAAGAGGTCATGCCCGGATGAGTCATGATCTGTTTTTAGAGTTCTATTAGTCATTTTTGGGGTTTTTATGTATTCTGATCCCAATGGTACAGTCAGTATTTCCATTGGAGTTGAGCAACAACTTGTAGAAGAATCTTTGACAAATTAATCCCAAAGAGCCAAGTCCATTGATGGAGTTTCAAGGAGATGTAGCCCAGAGAGGGGTGAACTCCTTTATCATCTTGATATTGTTGTGAGTTTGATGGTTTATTTGCTGCAAGTTATGTTTAATGTGTATATGTTTAAAACACATATTTAACCATTTAAAGGAGAATTTTCTCACACATGAACATTTAAAAGAAGATGCATAAACTTGGCACATAATCTATCTTGCATATTTTAACACATTGAGCAAGGTCCTGAAAAGTTTATTTTAATGAAGTAGAGGGTGCTTGCATAGCATAACAAGTCAGCCCATTATTTTCATGTGAACCTACATCTCATTGTCCAATCATGTGAACAAGCCATATCAAAGAAAGAAGAATTATTCAAAAAGCTGACCGAAATAGACTTAGCCGGAAGTACCAACGAGGTCCAAGACCCCAACTTAATCGTCAATTCCTTGTCCTTAACCAAGCAAGCCTTCGATGAACAAGTTGATATTTTTAAGGGGTTGTCTTTAGAAAAGTTTTACAACATCCTTGAATATGGTGGACTGATCGGTACAAAATGAAGAAATTGATTAGGCTCTATGTAATCTTTCTATCGATATAAGGGAATTAGAAAAGGAGCTTTTCAACATAAAAATCAAGGACGAGATCAACGTGCCCCCCATGAGAAGCTACATTGAAGAATGGCTCCAAAGGGAAATCGACAAGCTCATCGACGAAGGGCAACAAGCAGTTGACACGATTCCAGTAGTCGTCGACGAGAGCAATAAAAAGACATCGGCAAGCAAATAACAAAGGGGGAGATATATACCATCATAGTAAGTCTATACTGATCACATCCTGCTTTGTTTATCAATCCAATTATTCCACCCCTTTAAATAGAAATGTCTAACCAAACACTGATAACTTCCAATTTCTTCTTCTCAGGTCTTGCTCTCTACCGTCACCCACTTTTTTTTCTACAGTCCCATTTCTTGTACTTGTTTCTTTTATGATCCGCGGGAACCCCAATCCCAGTCTATATGACAAACACATTTAAATTTCCAGAAATATGTAACAAACATTATTATTTTTAGATAAATTTCAAAGAAAACTACTTTGGGAACAATCTCGACGATGCCTTGTAACCCTGTTTTCGGAATGCAAAATTAGTTCTCTTTATGCATGTCGGTCATCTTCTTTTATTTTTATGTGCTCATAATTTTTTATCTTCAACTATGCTGGATGTCAGGAAATTGTGTTTATTTGATTTGAATGTTTAATGTGTGTGAATCCTGGTCCTATTTTCTAGGAACCTTTAATTCAAAAAACTAAAAAAAACATTTTCTATTGTTTTGTATTGCTTTAAGTCATTACCACGGAAATTCTCCAAGTCCCACATTTGAACTATACACACCCCAAGAAAAACTTAGAGAGGAGTACCACATCTATAAAAACGTAGTAGCATTGACATTCTCGTTAGCTTGTCGTTTCGGTTCTAACAGATTGCATACATATAAACCTTAGAAATTTTTTATCATTGCCAAAAAAACAATCAACTGGATAGACATGTTGAGATGTCCAGTTGGTACTATACAAAGATACCCTCTTCCTGGAGAGAAATTGCAGATCAACCTCTGACAATATATAGAAAAAAAACTAGCAAACATAGAGGTCGCACAAGAAGATCAAAGAATCTTAAAAAAAATAAATATTTGTTTCTTTGCCACCACATATAACTTTATTTATCCTAACACATATAGAGACACACAAGCCAGATGATCTATTTAATAGAATGAAACAGATGTTGCTTACTTTGTCCATGAGAAAAATTAAAGAAGTGAATATGAAAAATGTACTTAATTCTAAATACTGGGATGAAAGCCAGTTGGAAGTATACATAGATCATTATGAATGAATTTCATAAATACATTAGAGAGATAAAACATACAAGGTAGGAACGGAAATTTCAAACATGGCAAGTCAGACTCCAACAATATATCAAGTTACATGTGATGGGGATATCTGTGCTCTTTCGTATCCGCCTGTTGTACTACTGGTTCAAATCCAGAGGGGGGTAGGGTATGTATACCTCCGTAGACTTTACCAGTCAAATCGCTGGGCGGAGGGGGTTCCTTGTCCCACAAACAAGGGGGTCTCATACACCAATTTGGTGTGGCTTGGCCGTGACCTTAAAAATAGATTATTATTATTATTATTATTAAGAAAATAAAAGCAAGATGGATTATGCAAAACACAATATAATTAGAATGAAAATACTTTCATAAACTAAATGGTTTCAATGCCATAATTGCTCTAGGAGCCATGTGTCATTTTCTGCACGAATACCACCTGTACTTTATGCTGCTTGCCACGTGTCCGCTGCAGTTTCCATTTGCCTCCGCTGCTTATTCTCCATACATGTGCATTTATTCCCATTCTAACCCAATAAAGACTATGCTGCTATGCAACACTTGTTTCAAATTGCTATGTATACAATAAATATTTAAAAACTAGATAACATAATATAAATAATTGAAATATTCTATATATAACAAGTAAAACCATTTTATATTACTATATATAAAATTATTTCAAATTATTATATATAAGATAAGGATTGATAAGCGCTTTTATTTTTATTTTTTATGATTTAATATCAATAATATTATATGTCATTTGAAGAAAACTATTCGAAGAAAGCTCTCTAAAACCGATTTATATATTCTAATTTTAAAAGTTAAAAAGAGATACCAATTACCTTAAAGACACTTGTTTAAAAATATGTATTCTACGAATTGCAATATAACTCTAATTGCTACATTATTAATATAATTGTAATTGCTACATTATTATAAAAACCTTTATCGACACTTTTAGGATTCCTTGATTTACTTAATTTACTTAGACATTCTCTTTCGCACTTTTACGAGTTATGATGATAGTTATAAAAATCTAACATAAATTATTCTAGGATAAATATCTCCAAATGAAAAGAGCAGCCGCTAAGCGTTTAGTTTTTATATATTTTTATAATTTGTTTTACTCTTCGTGCTCAATAGAGATTATGATATAGTTTTGTTATCGTTAATAATTTGGTTTTATATTAGCATCGTTTTAAAAATTTCAGTTATTGGCGAAACTGAATTAAAACCGGGAAGGAGGGAGGGAGCCGTCGGAAGGCTTCAGTGGCTAACAATATCAAGATCCGCGGATTTATCGTTCGGATCGCTGTAGATGGGGAAAATTTTACAGCAAGACAAGCCGCGCAGTGGAGTTAAGGGCACTCGTTCGGCTAGAAGAGGTAACTGTTCCGTCAAAGAAATATTTTGAATCCACAGAAATTTGCATTTAAACGAGCATTTAAATACTCACGAATCTGCATTTATCTTTTGGACGGGCTGAAATTTGATCCTTCAACCAATTAGAACTCGCAATGTACGGTGATTTAACTGGATTAATTCTCGCAGGAGTTAACATCATATCTTGCGGATGCTTGTGTATTTTATAAACTAGGGACGATTTGCTATTCTGCATTTCTAGGGTTAGTTTCTCAAAAACCCTAAGTGTAGATGGTAGTGAAAAATACTTCGAGATGACATGCTAGTCTCGGGATAATCAAGATATTAATAGCCAGAGCAGATAAGATCGTTCTATGGCATACTTAGATCTTCAATTTCTTGGTCACTGGCCTTTCTTACATATCATGTCACCAAGAATGATTGTTTTTGGATCTCATTCGCGGATATTCAAGGTGAACTGTCAGATCCGGGTATTGGCATCTATGGTTATCTTTCTCTATGTGTATGTCTGAGAGGGGGAAGGGATTTAGATTGTAAGGATGAAAACCTAAAGGCAAATTAATGCATCATTTTATGTTGCAACTATATGAACGATGGAAACAGGGGTGTGTGTGTGTGTGTAAGTGGGGGAGAGACGAACTGCTTTGATTTCTATTAAAACTTCTTGGAGGCCAACTGGCATAGTGGACACAAAGGCTCACATCCAATGCAACGCGAGAGCATGACGTAAAGACAAGAAATTCCAAGATACGGTAAGACGGATGCAAGATCCATGAAGTGTTACAAAGAAGTTTTGGACCACTCATCTGGATTTGGCCTTCTTCTCCCAATGGACACGCCCTGGATTGGCTTTTGGTAACTTTGTCTCTGGGACACATCATCCTTGTGGCTCTTTTGGCTGCATTTACTTGGCCCTCTCAGAACACCAGCCCCCTGCTTCGGTTTTCTAAGTTTGCTCCTTTGCTGATTTGGTTGTATGCTTCACATTGTAGTAGGAAATGCTGTTTGGTCTCCACCTCTCCCTTTTTGCATACCCGACATATCCTCCTTTCCCATTCTTCCCGTGGTTCACATTTGAGTCAAACCTTGTTTTCTCCTTGGGATGCTTTACTTCAAGTAGTTCTGTCTCCTCAAGATTGAAGTTTTCCATATAGTACTGTTGCTTCTTGCTTTTTCTTTTCCACTTACCTCTTCTGTATTTCTCATGTATGTGGAATTTCAGTGCCTTCCTATCTACTGTGCAGATTTCCTTTACAATGTCTCAGTTGTCGATCCACTTCTACATTGCAGATCCCGTGTGTTATTCGTCCTTTTAAAGTATAGCTGGAGGATCTTGCTGGGTATACTTTTGTTATCTACGTCTGCCACTATTTTTCAGTATACTATTAGCTTCCTCATTGCGTTGAGTTCTATCGAACCTTTGGTACAGACCTGTGCCTATCAGAAGCATATCATATGGAGTGCTTACCTTAATTCTATGGATGCCTGTTATCTAGTGTTTTGAGCAAAAAGGTAAAAAAATTTGCAAAGACCAAGATACTGTGTCTGCATTGGTCCACAAAGATCACTATGCACTAGTTCGAAGGAATGCTTAGCCTATCAAGCTGCTTCCCTTTCCAACTTTTACCAGTGTCGTTTTCTGGCTAGACAAGCTTTACAAACTCCATCTGTTCCCTGAACTTAGTGCAGAGTCAAACCATGCACCATCTTCGCACCATCTTCCTAGGAATGCTTAGCCTACCGAACTGCTTCCTTTCCAACTTTTACCAGTGTTGCTTTCTGGCTATACAAGCTTCACGAACTCCATCTGTTCCCTGAACTTAGTGCAGAGTCAGACCATGCACCATCTTGTGTTTATTCAACAAATCAAGATGCAAATAATTTAAATGCCTCTCATGCCAAAGTTTGTTTAGAGAACTCTCAAATGCATCCGTTAGTCACTGTTTTACTACAATACCAGCAAACGTGAATAAGCCTGCTTCTTCAAAACTTATTGCAACAGCCCTGTAGCAGTTTTGCTCATCTCTAGTGACACACTTGTTGGAGTTGATTTCAATTTCAAAGGTTTGCTTAGCAATTTGACTAATAGGGACAAACTCTTTTTTAAACCAGGTACAAACTAAACATTACCAATGCTTTGTATCTTACTGTTGGGTATTCTCATAGGAACAAAGTCCACTTCGTGGACCTCATTCTTATTGCCATCTCCCAAGTGTTACATTCTCTTCTCTATACATGTGCCCATTAAAGATGAGTGAACCTGTGGGTCTCGTGTTGTGTGGCACCTGAGTCATACCAAAAGCATCCTTGGACTCTCCCCTGTCAGCCTGTGAGGTTACACACAACTGCACATCTCTCTCAGCCGAATTATCATCAACGGAATTATTTTTGTCTATTAAACTTTCCACATGACATCACACTGTTTTTTCCTACCTTCTTTTTCAAATGGCCTCGCTCACCACAATAAAAACAACTCAGACATTTATTATTCTAATTTGAATGAAAATTTCCTCTTCTGCCTCATTTTTTTTCCTGATTGGCTTTTCTGTCATATCCTGGCCTGAAATTTTCCTTCTTACATTGTTCTGAAAATTCATCTGCTTTCTTTTTCTTTGAGCTAGGTGAGAAAATCCTTTTCCTGGTTGTTTTCCTCCTCAAAATTGTTTATCGTGCTGCTCATTTTGCAGCAAGAGCTCTTCAAGCTCTTCAAAGGACAAATACTTTTTTGTTACTATAATTCTCAAAGTTGTTGCAAAAACTTCAAAAGAACAAGGCAAATTACTTAAAATAATTAATGTCAAACTCTCTCCTCAATCCTCTGTCAAACTGCAATTTACTGATCTCTAATATCCTTTGGATTTGTCAGCTGAACAGTTATTGAAGCTCCTTATGACATCCTCAAACGATACAATTTATTTTCATATACAAAATTTTGGTCTTATTAAAAGTTTCATATAAAACCAAAGCTTTTCCCAATCTTGAAGGGTATCCTCAACATCCTGGACCTGGGGAATGATATCGTCTGCAATTGACAGTGTGGCAATCGTCAAAGCCTCTCTATTTCTTTATACAAAGGTGGGTTGCTTGTTTGTCATTATTCCTATTGAAACAGGTCTCTAGTCTCACCTAGTAACAATATCCCTTAAATTGTGGTATGTAAGAACGGTCTTCATCCGTTATGCCCAAATAGCAAATTCCTTCCCATTTGATTTATGGTAGTCAGAAAGCATTATTCCTTGTGTAATTCCTGCCGTAACTGCTCCTTCTTCCTAGACACACATCAGTCTTTATAATCCCCTCCACACTGCGGTCCAGTTTCAACTTTTTGGCAGAAAACAAGGACAAAGAATCCAGTCCCAACACCAAAACACAGTTTCTTTTGGTTGTATAACACCAAGGGAACATTCAACAGACTGTTTCACCCCGTCAACCAAAGGTTTCAACACATGACCAGTGAACCAAACAACACTTTCCTTTTAAGTTTCAACCCTCTGATCTTACTGGCAATTTTCCAATGCTACAATCAACTAGTAGTCACCCATATTCAATGAACTGACCATACAAACAACAATGCTTTTCTCTAATCAACCTCAAGAAATGAATGTATACAATACCTTCAACTTCTTCCTCTTTGTTTTTCTGAAGATCAAGTTCTAAGAATACCTGGAATCTGAAGAAACAACCTTCTGCCTTCAGATAACAGCAAACATCAATAGCAGCCATTGGACAGGAGCAACAACAAACTTATGTAATTGGCAGCTGGCCACAAAAGCCTCCAGAAAACAAACCAAAACGATGAGCTTTTCAGCAGCCATGTGTTATTATCATCAGTAACTACTTCATGATGGCAGCAACATCATCTTCAGCAGTGGTCTCTTTAATGTGTCATTTTCTTCAGCAAATGGCTCCCTAGTCATGCTAATTTTCATGAAAAAAGCAGCAAATTTATCAGAAGTGGCAGATTCAATAGCAGTGGTAAGGAATGACCTCAAATCAGGAGAAATACTTTGTGTGACAGCATCAAATTCTCCACCTGGAAGGGTTTTTCTTCAAATCTTCCGATATCTTCACATTTTGCAATGAACAACAACAAAGAATCAGCAGCCACACCAATTGGAAAACCACACAAGTATCCAGCAGACGCCAAAAAATTGTAGCAAATACTATTTTTTCAGCACACAAAAAACAGTAACATCACCTCAGCATTCGGACAACATCCTTTCATCTGTTACAGTGTCTGTGCGGCAAATGCATACAACATCCATACATTATACGATTCATCTATTCATCTGTGCAGCTTACAAAATGACAGTACAATTTCTCAGCATCAAAACGACAATAAAAAATTTAAACAACTGCAATAATTTAATGGAAAAGCAACATTGGTGCCTGCAATAAATTAAGCCATGCAATTCTCCTTAGCACAAACTTGCAGCTCAAACACATCATTACTGATGCTGCCGCGCCAATCTTCAATGTATAGGTCCAACAAGTCAACACTAGTATTTAACTTCCAGCATATGGCTCCAAGAATTGCCACTGATAGGCTGACAAAACGTCTGCACATCATGACAATCGGCTGCAAAAAATTATCCTTCGCAACAATATCTCCACCATTGCTCTAGCTCTGATACCATGTTGATTTTGAGCATGAAGGTTTTCACATTGAGTTGTAATTGTAATGTGATTTTCTGGAATTAACTGTGGAGTGTGGAGTTTAGAAACGTCCCAATGTTTCGAGTGGATACTCTACCCATCATCAGGGGAATGAACTAAATTTTTTTAAAAGATAGAAAAGAGTGAGCCCTTAAACTGAATAAATAGGAAAGGAGTCATTGCTCATCTTAACATTCCCTCTCTCATCCTTTCTCTTTCTATTTAATTTCTATTATTACATCTAAATAATTATTTTTCTAAACCCCCTCCCCCTCATCAATTTATTAGTAAGTTAACTTCAATTTATCACTAATATTTTATGTATTATAATCTAAGTCACCTGACACGAGGACGAGGACACAGGACATGGAGGACACGGAAATACGAGTATCTGACACAGGCATGACGACCCCCGGAAATAGGACACGGAGGACACGTTATATATATATATATATATATATATATATATATTATGAATTACACATGCGAAAATGAAATAATTAAACTGTAAAGAGTTACATGATGATGATACAAATTCAATCATACAACTAGTAATAACTTAGTAACTACTAAGTTACTAAGTTACTAACATAAATGATGACATTGCCAACTCAACATTGTTGTCCAAACCCATATCATCAGGAAACACATCCAACATCTTTGTCTTTCCCTTCAACCACTCTTCTCTTTGCCCAGTGTGTGCAAATAAGACAGAGGTTGGTATGCAGATACACCACTAAGTCACTTGACACGATGACAAAGAGAAGAGTTCAACAGAAGAATCTATACTTGAGTGAAGGGTACATTTTTACTGGGGTTGTGACAGAAGAGTTCAACAATCAATGCCACCAACATCGAGGTACATAAAGGGTATGGTGCCTTTGATTAAATGCCAGTTTCATACCCTCTTACATGATAGAATCCAATGGAAACATTGCAATCCTGCCAATCTTGAAATCCCGAAAACCGTTAAGTCTGCTGAATTTTGAATGGGACCTAAAATTCTACTTTCTCCATATGAAGTCCAATGAGGTTGGAACCACTCTCAAACATTCTGAAACAATTAATGATAATGTTAAAAATTTAAGTAAAAGTGGCATTATCCTTTATCTTTCATTTTCATCCAAAAGGATGAAAATGAAAGATAAAGGATAATGCCACTTTTACTTTAAGAATTTAATATTACCATTAATTACTAGGGTGGGTAAAATGGAGGGGGTGGGGACCACTTTAAATAGAATTAGTAAGGCAAAATAACCCTCAGTTGTACACTGAAATACCTCACAGTTGCAACTTGCATGAGAAATCATGAGATAGGGTCCTTTTTTGAGCAGGACATGTGTCCTATTTTCAAGACACACGTGTCCTGTGAACATGACACGTTCTAAACGAGTATCCGACACGTGTCCTACCGTTTGGTGTCCGACATGTAGGATTCGGGACACGAGGGGGGGTTTGGACGTGTCAGGTGACTTTTTTTTATCAATTTTCAACCTTAAATAGGATTTTCTTTTATTCATAATATACTAAATTATTTTACGTCTATCTTATTAGTGGTATTCTAGTAGCTCATCTACTTTAATCTTTATCTCTAATTCCATTTTTATCTAAATTTAGATTCTCCTTTTTGCCTAATATTCATCATTATTTTTTTTTTATCTATTTCTCATTTGATTCGTCAATTCATTATTAGCTTTTATTTTATTTAATTTATTTATATTACCCTATTTCTTGATTTAATTTAAATTTTCATCTTCATTCTCATTTATGAATTCGTCTAAGTCTCTTTTCCATTAATATCATTTGAACAGAAGTATTTCTTTCTATACATTTCTTTTTACCTTAATTGATTTTGACCAAGTCCCCCTATTAATAGTATTAATATATTATAACTAATTCCTAATGGCTAGTTTTTTCGTCCAAGTCTCTTTTCCATTAATATCATTTGAACAGAAGTATTTCTTTCTATACGTTTCTTTTTACCTTAATTGATTTTGACCAAGTCCCCCTATTAATAGTATTAATATATTATAACTAATTCCTAATGGCTAGTTTTTTCATTTCCTATTTATTCAGTTTAAGGGCTCACTCTTTTCTATTTTTTAAAAAGCTTTAGTTGGATCCATTGATGATGTTGGGTCGTTTGTAAACTCCAACATAATTTGTTCCGGAAAATTGCATTACAACCATATTTATTCAGTTTAAGGGTTCACTCTTTTCTGTTTTTTAAAAAGCTTTAGTTGGATCCCTTGATGTTGGGTCGTTTGTAAACTCCAACACAGTTTATTCCGGAAAATTGCATTACAACCATGTTGATTTTTTGAGACAACATGCTAAAAAAAGAGTGCTCATGAAAGAAAAGAAGGCTAATATGAACTCACAAAAGAAGAGAAGGAGAATATGATAATTGATCACTTCATTGATTATCATGGGATGATTGTGTTACATAAGTCCATGCACAAAATCGATAACTAATTGAAAAGTGGAAGTCACCCTAAGCAGTGAAATAAACCTAATGAGACTTTAATTTATAAAATTTTATTAACAAGGTGCACAACATTCAGTAACTCACTAACATTTGTTGTAACCTAATACTATGAATTATTGTAACCCTCAAGTCTAATTGAATGATCATCTTTTCTAGTAAGGGATTTACAATCTACTAAAAATGTGAAAGAATTGGCTAACAAGTAATGGCTAAATATTTGGATAAAATATACTGTCCCGACTCCCAAGTCCTTGTTCTGTAGCGCTGTAATTCCTTCCTGCTTGTGCTAGTCGCCTCCTTGCAAAATATGAGAGGTCCAAGCTGGGTGGCAAACTTTATCGTAACTTTTGGTTCACAAGATGGATGTGGAACTCCTTGGGAAATATCAGTGTTGGCATTCTCACTATGCCCATTTCAATTCTTTAAAATCATTCAACAATATTATTCCCTTTGGAATGTTATTCCCTTACATGTCAATTTCTCCAACAGCTCTGCAATTTTGAAAAAGTTATTAGTAAATATTTTATAATACCCCACATGTCCCAAAAATCATTTGATACCATCTAAGCTAATTTGTGTTTCAGATTTCCATTTCTATGATAACTTTGTGTTACAGTTTAGGCTATTATTAGGTTTTTTTTTCAATTTACTAGATAACCATAGAATAGATAGGATCATTGAGAGAAACACAATCACAAGATACACAACATTTATCCTGGGAAACCCTCATGGGGGAGAAAACCCAGCAAAAACTTCCTTAATATAGATAGCCAATACAATGCCAAGACAATGAATCGAAACACTAGAGAATATTCAACATTGAGCAATGCACTTCTCTTCCTTCTTCTCCCAATTGCAGCTACCAAACTTGTGCACTGGATGAGCAAATGAGTGAGTGAGATAATGAGGCTCTAGCTTCCTTTATTTATACAAACTAGTAGGCATTGGAAAGTTGTCTCTTCACTGGGCAGGGCCGACTTGTCTTCTTAGTGGTTAAAACCACTTTAATTAACCTGGGGGCCAACTTCTCAATTTGCACAATATATTTAGGGTTTGACCAATCCACAAAAGGGGATTTGGTCAATTACAATGCTTGACATGATCAATCCACAAAAGGGGGTTGATTTAATGAACAATAATTCAATAAATAGAATACTCTTCACAGTTACAATATTTCAACACTCCCCCTTAACAAGAAGGGTATTCTACAACATCATCAAGAGAGAGAGAGAGAGGGCAACAATATCAATAGCATCTGGAACACTGATTGGCATATCTATAAATCATTGGAAGTTTTTCTCATCATCAATATCATCATCCACAACAGGGAGTTGGAATGGCATCATCATCATTTGCATCAACATGGATTAGTATAACACTAATGCATCATCATCATCAATAACAACACAAGGTTAATACAACATCAACAACAATAGCATCACAACACGAAGGCTGGAGCTTCATCAACATCAGCACTAGGCTGAAAATCTTTAGCACGAAGCTGGCATCTCAATAACATCAGCACGAAGCTGGAAATCTTCAGCACAAAGCTGGCATCTCAACAATATCAACAGGAAGCTGGAATCTTCAACACAAGGCTGGCATCACAACAACATCAGCACGAAGCTGGAAATCTTCAGCACGAGGCTGGCATCACAACAACATCATCACGAAGTTGGAAATCTTTAGCACGAGGTTGGTATCACAACAACTTCAGCATAAAGTTGGAAATCTTCAGCACGAGGCTGGCATAAACACTACTCCCCCTTTCGAGAGAGGTCTTTTCGGACTACACCAAGCTTTTCTCGAAAGTGCTCAAACTTTACACGAGACAGAGGCTTGGTCAACACATCTGCAACCTGTTCCTCCGTGCTAACATACTGGAGCTTTATGGCTCCTCTCTGCACCATGTCAAAGATGTAATGATATCGGATTTATATATGTTTTGACTTGTCATGGAACACATGGTTCTCTGTCATCTTTATACAACTCTGGTTATCACATAGAATCACGGTTGCTTCCATCTCCAGATCGAATAGACCTGTCAACAACTTTCGAAGCCATATGGCTTCACAACTGGTCGAACATGCAACAATGTATTCTGGTTCTGTCGTGCTAAGAGAAATACTTGATTGCTTCCTACTCTGCGATGAGATCATGGCTAACTCAGATTGAAACAACATCTTGAAGTGCTCTTTCTGTTAGAGACACTTCCGGCCCAATCTGTATCGGTATAACCGCTCAGTCTGAAGTCATGATCTCCATTATAACTGAGACCAAACTCTAATGTACCCTTAAGGTACCTCATCACATGTTTTGCAGCAACCAGGTGAACACGTCTAGGCTCTACTAGAAATTGACTCAAGGTGTTCACAACAAAACATATATCTGGCCTAGTGTTTGTCAGATACATCAACGATCTAATGATCTGTTTGTACAATGTAGCATCAATCAATTCTGACGAAGTGTCAACCAGGAGCTTCAACTTTGTTTCCATGGGTGTATTCATGAATTTGAACTCCAACATATCAAACCTCTTCAGTATTTCAACTGCATACTTCCCTTGGTTAAGGAAGATCTTCTCTGGGCTCTGCCAAACCTTAAGACCTAAGAAATAGTGCATTAGGCCAAGGTCTTTCATCTCAAATTCTGCAACGAGCTTCTTCTTACAATTAGTGATGAGCTTTTCTTCTCCAGTTAGAAATAAGTTGTCCACATACAACAAAAATATAACATGCTCATCATTCATAACCTTGAAGTAAAGGTTAGAATCTGCTTTACTATTGGTAAAGCCCAAGCTCGTCAGAAAACTGTCAATTCTTCCATACCAAGCTCTAGGAGCTTGTTTCAATCCGTATAGAGCCTTCTTCAATTTGCATACATGAGTCTTTCTGTCTTCTACTTCAAATCCTTGAGGTTGTTCTATATACACTTCTTCTTCAATGACACCATTTAAGAAAGCTGTTTTCACGTCCATCTGGTGTAATTTCCACTTCATCTTAGCTGCAAGGGCTATGATGGTTCTAATTGAAGTGTATCTGGCTACATGATAAAATGTCTCTTCATAGTCAATGCCTTCCTTTTGAGAAAAGCCACGAGCAACAAACCTTGCTTTATGTTTCTCAATACTTCCATCAACATCATGTTTTATCTTGTATAGCCATTTGGAAGATACCACATCCTTGCTCTTCGGTCTGGGAACTATTTTCCATACATCATTATTTATAATGGATTGGTATTCTTTTGTCATGGCATCTGCCCATTCTTTCTTCTGAATGGCTTCTTTAAAGCAAATAGGCTCCTTCTCTAAGAGATCACACATCAAAGTCATATAACTGGAGAATGGCTTGGGTTTCTTGACTTGTCTCATGGTTCCTTCGGGAGCACCATACTTCTCTCCATTTTGAATAAGTTCCCTTGCCCAGGTTGGCTTTCTCTTGTGGGAGATCGTCATCTGGGGAGGTTCTTGAGATTCTACTATGTCATGATCTTCTAGAATCTCCTCATGAGGGGAAGTTATGACTTCCCTTATTGGTTCTGCAACTCTGGGAGCCACAGGTTCTTCTTCATATAAGGTTACATCTTTGGGAGCCACATGTTCATCTTCATCAAAGGTTACATCTCTGCTGATCTCAATATGATGGTAACGTGGCATGTATATTCTGAAGGCCTTGGAGACCTCACAGTATCCAACAAATATTCCCTTCTTTCCTGAAGGGTCCAACTTGGTTCTCTTCTCTTTCAGAATGTGTACAAATACGGGACAGGCAAATATTTTGAGATGGCTTACTTCTAGTTTCTTTTCGGAGAACATCTCTTCAAGGGTCTTGAACCCAAGTGAACTATGGGACAATCTGTTCTGTACATACACTGTTGTTCTTGCTGCTTCTGCCCATAAGTGCATTGGAAGGTCTTGATCATTGATCATAGTCTTCATTGCTTCAATTATAGTTATGTTCTTTGTTTTTGCTACACCATTTTGTTGAGGATTGTAGGGAGTGGTGAGCTCCCTCTTGATCCCGACATCTTTACAAAAGTTTACAAACTCTTTTGAGGTGTATTCTCCTCCATTATTTGACCTGAGTATCTTGATCTTTCTTTCAACGAGATTCTCTATCAAGGCTTTGGATTCCTTGAATTTACCGAACACTTCATCTTTTGATTTCAAAAAGTAAACCCAGGTTTTGCGAGAATAGTCATCAATAAACGATACATAGTATACATACCCACTGATGGAGGTTGATGGCATTGGGCCACATACATTTGAGTGAATGAGTTCTATTACTCCTTCTGCTTTACTGTCTCTCTTCGGGAAAGGGTTCTTGATGTTCTTTCCTTGTGCACATCCATTACACACACCTTCATGGTCAACCTTGAATT
>ML780948.1:289968-301061 GCA_009831015.1 Picea engelmannii | reverse complement strand
CATCTTGTCACAATGGTAACATTGGTAGGATGATAAATCTTTTTCTTTTCTTTGACCTTTCTGAAACTTCTGGAATCTCCTTGGAGGGTGAGATTCTTTATGTATGAATTTGTTTGGGGGGTGAGACTCCTTTTGATGAGTTTCTTTCTGGAAGTAAGACCTCTTCCTTCTTCCTTTAGTATGAGCAGTTAGGGCTTGATCTTCATCTCTTGATAGTATTGCTTCTATGTTAGCTACTCTTGCTTCTTCTTGAACCCATTCTTCCCAAAGATTGTCAAAGTGTAGTTTCTCCTTTCTGGCACAAATAGTTTGGATGAATGCATCCCAAGGTCTTGTGAGACCATTAAGGGTTGTCATTATGAGTTCGTCTTCATCTAGAGTATCACCAATTGCTTCTAGATGTTCCATGAATTGTGATATTCTAGAGAAATACGCTTGAATTGTTTCTCCTTTCTGCATCCTTGTATTTTTGAGTTGAGTTCTTAGATTCATCTTTTGGTTGATGTTCTTTCCTTCATACATCCTGGTTAGGGCATCAAACATTTATTTTGGAGTCTTCTTTGAAGCCACTTGAGGAATCAAGTGATCTTTAATAGAATTTGCAATGATTCTCTTGGCCCTAATTGTGTCCTTTTGGTGTTTTGCTTTAGCTGCAGCATCGATAGGTTATGGTACATCTTCTTTAATGAATCTTGCTAGGTCATTCTCTTCAAGAATGAGTGCAATCCTATACTTCCAGGCACGAAAGTTTTCCACACCTTCTATCTTGTCAACAAGCTTAGTGCTTGCAGACATTTTTACTTGGAGCTAGGAAAATGACCAAAAATTGAAAATGCTCAGAATTTAATTTTGAACTTACCAGGAGGTGCGCTTGGCTAAGGTGAGTAGCTTGGTGCAGTTAGATTTCAGAAAATCCAAATTTTTCCCCTTCAAACTTGACCAACGAAATTCTGGACTGGTACTTCTGGTATTGGTTCTGGTTTCCTGGTTTTCTGGTACTTCTGGTTTTCTGGTACCAGTGAAAACTAGGGTTTCTCTTTTTGGGAGTTCTATCCACTGAAAAAGTGCGTTGAGGTTGCCAAAGAGTTTGCTAGGCTAGGGCGCACTTCCTTGATGAGTTTTAGGCTGAAATTCCTCTTCAATAGAAAACCCTAATTTTCTTGTACGACAACAATGACATTTTTGCTTGTCTAGTGAAAAATGCTCTCTTCAGCTTAGCTTTGATACCATGTTAAGGTTTAGGCTATTATTAGGTTTCTTTTCAATTTACTAGATAACCATAGCATAGATAGGATCATTAAGAGAAACACAATCACAAGATACAAAACATTTATCCTGGGAAACCCTCATAGGGGAGAAAACCCAACAAAAACTTCCTTAATATAGATAGCCAATACAATGCCAAGACAATAAACCAAAACACTAAAGAATATCCAACACTGAGCAATGCGCCTCTCTCTTCCTTCTTCTCCCAACAACAGCTACCAAACTTGCGCATTGGATGAGCGAATGAGTGAGTGAGATAATGAGACTTTGGCTTYCTTTATTTATACWAACTGGCAGGCGTTGGAAAGTTGTCTCTTCACTAGGCATGGCCGACTTGTCTTYTTAGTGGTCAAAACCACTTTAATTAACCTGGGGGTTGACTTCTCAATTTGCACAATATATTTAGGGTTTGATCAATCCACAAAAGGGGATTTGGTCAATTACAATGCCCGACATGATCAATCCACAAAAGGGGATTGATCTAATGAATAATAACTCAACAATAAATAGAATACTCTTTGCAGTTACAATATTTCAACACTTTGATCTTGTTTTGGCCAGTCTTCAATCTTTGATTGCAAGCATGTTGCCTCAACAATATTCCGTGAGCAACTAAGAATGTGCATTTAGATGGATCAAGAAAGAGCCAAGAAGCCTGTATAATCTGAATGAGAAGCCTGTATAATCTGAATGCACTTTTGCAAAGTTCTTACATGGCAGTTTTTTTAAGCACTGATAGACTAATTGTGTAGAATGATTTTGAAATTGCTTGTCATCATATTATCGAAGAAATGTAGAGACTAAGGTATTTTAACATGAATAGCCTGTAGACATTGATCTTCTCTTGTACAGATTGCCATTGGAGGTAGATATGGACCAAAATTGCATGGTTACCTATCATAGAATTTCATGATCGGAGAGCTTTCCCAAGATACAATATCCTTGTGTGATAGGGCATATGGTGTGGTCGTGTCATTCAACAAATTCTTTTGAGTCTCCACTAATAGATGAGATAGATAAGATGATATAAGATAATTTTATTAATGTCCAACAACAGACCACAAAACTTGGTCAATGGGACTAGAATAACTTACAATTTCAATAGTAAAAGTGGAAGTCCCAAAGAAACTTTGATATCTAAGCTATTATCAACAATAAAATATCTAATATCCATGAAATGAGCCATAAACAACTTGGAAACTAGTACAAGAAAGAAAAGAGCAGAGCCTTGAAATGATCCGAGTATAGAAGTGACAATTATGTCAAAGTATAATCATGTCAACTGGTGCTGTAACTAGAAGCCGAGGGTGAGAAGAGGAAGCCTCCCCATCAGAGTCCTCCATCACCTTGAAGGGGTTGATACGTTATCTAAGAAGGTCATCTAGAGAGTACTTGAGATTGAGGGGGTGCCACTGTGTAATCCTTGGAGGGATCCTGTGGCCCTATATCGAGGAGCCCCTCACTCCTACCTCTCAAGGACAGGGGAAAGAAACATTGAATTGATGGCCGATTGCTCGATAGAGCATGGATCCAAGCTGAGCGAGTCCATGGAAAGAGACTTGAGGTCTCACTAATTTGATATTTGATGAAGTTTGAGTCTCTGGTTGTTGGTTGCTACCTTGAGCAGGTTGGACAACGAGGAAGAAAGATGTGATCCTCTTGGAAGAATCTAGATGGGGAAGACCCTTCAGGGATTGTGATATAAATTCGAGAACCTCCCTAATGAAAAGAGCTAAACCCCTCTAATTTGAGTATCGAAAGAATATGGAGAGGGATCCACCCAAATCTTGATAGAGGCAGTGAAATTTCTCCTTGATCTCTTTAGAAGTCGGGCATCTGAAAAAAGAGGTGCTCCTCCGACTCTGCTTCCTACAGATGGCACAATAGACAAACCCTATATGGGTGAGGGAGAGCTTGCAACTCTCGTGAAACTCCATGAAGGATTGGTTGTCGGTCAACTTCTTGGACTGATAGTGAATCTTTTCTATGTTCATGTGTTTAAGGAGATATAACGTATGGCTAGGTTGGGGGCTAGATGACAATACAGGAAAGTGCACTTTTACCATTGTTTACATTGAAAAATGTAAGTTCTTGGGCCTTGACTCTCTAGTGTCTAGAACCTTATTAGATCTGATCTGTGTTATTGGATCTTCTTGGCAAGCATGCCGGAAAAGAGGATTCCCTGATAGGATCTGGTAGGATCCACCTCAACAATTGGAAATGCACAGGATTTGTCCTTGGAAATGTATCCCACAGAACTTGAAGCGCCTAAGACATGGATTCCAAAAACAATTTTTTTTCTGGAAAGAAGGTTTAATGTTGTTATATCATTTGGAAATCAAGAAAAGACCTAAGCAATGAAGGGATCAACTAAAGGAAGCAGAATAATAGCAGGGAGGGGGAAGATAAATTCCATATAGTAAGTAAAATGTAGCATTCAAGCTTAGAACTTCACAGCTCAGTTTTTGTTTATATGCTAGTGATTTTATATTTCTAAGAAAATTTTGGAATACTAGAAAAACCAAAAAAAAAGAGAACATATACATATAGCATTGTGAGGTATACAAGTGTTTATGTTTTCAAGAATAGCCATGATAGTCTGAAACATGGATATAGTATATCCGTAGTTACTTACATTTTGCCCACCTAGGTTTATGTTGCCATGATTGATATTGACCTAGGATTTATGTACTATTGTATGTAATGCATATCACAGGGCCGCCTCCCTTTGCTTTGACGGCTCCACATGGAAGCTACTCATTGGTGCTTTAGCCACATTGTTTTCGTCTGGAATCTTGTGCTTGCATTCATTGGTGAAATTGTGACCAACTCTAGGGCTTTTTGTATCATATTTAGGAGAACGACAAAGTAAATCCTTTATTTTGTATATTTTGTTAATATAAAAATCCTATTTACCTACCAAAAACAAAAAATTAGACTTGTCAGTCATGCCAAATTATTAATACAACTTATTGAAATAGGTGTTATGAATGGCCATAACAACTTGCCTTGGACACTCTCTGGTAGATGGCATGCAGCTATATGATACCACTCTTTTTGGGACCCTGTCAAAGTGGAATAATTTTCATTGACACCCTAAAGGGCCAGGCTGAAGTGTCGATAAGACGGGCACCTTCTTAGAGTTTTGTTTCCTCATCTTAGTTTTCATATACTATGGTTCTTTGTGCCTATTATATATTGCATTGCAAAATCAAACCATAGTTAGTCAATCTCACAAGTAAAAATCTACTTGCACCTCTGAGCCAATACATACATACACGATTCTTGAATATGGCGATTCTTAAAGCTGAAATTTCTACGTTTTCTTTAATGAATCATTAAACTATATTTATATATTTTATCATGCCATTTCCCTGCCGTATCTGGATCCTGGCTTTAAAAAAATCTGCTGGATCTGTATTCGTACCTATATCTTGGTAACTTAGGATCTGAAATTAAGATACAGGCACGAATTGGGATGTCCTCAATGGCATCATTCTCAGAGTTATACTAGAATGAGAACCCACTGGAGAGAACTCTTAGAAGTTACTTCCCATTTCAATTTGCAGGAGCTGCTTGCTTTGCTTTAGCTCATTTTAATTGTTTTCTAGTGTATATGTTTCTGTCGATTAGGCACATGTAGATTTTGATCCTAGATTGAAGATGTTTCTTCCATAAATTTGCTTTCAAAATACTCGTTGGTCACTCAATTTATAAGCATACCACTTAGTGAATCATCTTCCAAAACGCATGTGAAAATGGCTAGCAAACTCGGGGAAATGCTTTCAATGTGTGAAACATCTCAAGACCATTTCTTGGATGGTTCTCATGAAATGGCCTTAAAACAGTGGGCCAAGTGGGACTTTGGGTCTATTTATTGTATATAATATTTTTTGTTTACCTCTCACATTGCAAAAGCTTGTTTCCAAAACCATCCATTTTTCTGAAACTTTGCTGTATCTTTGTTTCAGGTAAGTTAGCAGAAATTTATTTTGTGTCATCTTGTAACTGGTTAGTCAGAGTACTAGTTGAAAGATGTCAAATTAAGGAATGTATGATGCTTAGTTTGCACATTGTTTAATATTTCTCTTGGTCCATTGAATGTAGTTTATCGACTAAAATGTGTTCATACTTGGAATTTTTGGTGTTGAAATGAATATTTTGTTTATTTGCAGGAGCGAGAAGACCAAGACAGGCATTGCTATTATCAGCAACAAAAAGCAATGAGAAGCAACAACAGGTGTTTCCCTAACTTTTGTTGATATCATATTTAACAGGGAATCTTCTCAATTTCATTCTCATTTCTAAACATCATCATAGGAAAATAATTAAATACCAAAGGATGGAACTATAATTTGCATGGTAATTTGCCAGTGTGTTATATCCCCATTGATGAAGGCCCTAGAGTGATCCTTTGTATTTGATATTGAGCACTCCCGGTTTTAAAACTTTCTATCAAAATATCCTTTTGTTAGTTAACCTTGTTTAGATGTTATGTGAATAATTAATTCGTCTTTCTTGATTTGTGTTACCGCTTAGAATTGCACCCAAAGATATTCAAGTCCCTGAATGAAGTGCAACCCTAGAGGCATTTAGGAAGGTTGCCCATTGTCACCGACTCACCACATCAAATCTTTGTCTCACTTTAGGCCGGCTCTCCTTAGACACACACTTTAGGCCGGCTCTCCTTAGACACAAAAAGGGAAACCTTAGAAAATAATGTTTAAGATATTCTTTAGAATAAAGGGATGGTGGACCATGACCGGTGTTTATCCAATTTGGGTGATGAGTCGAGATCGATGAGCAAGACGGTTTAAATGGAATGGAGAAGACATAATTAAGCCATTCATTGATGTGCCATAATTAGTCCAAAACAGATTTTCAAATTATGCAATAATATGTGTCTTCTCTTTCTTGATTTTTGTTATCTCCTAGAACTGCACCCAAAGATATTCAAGTCCATGAACAAAGTGCAACCCTAGAGGCACGTAGGAATGTTGCCCATTATCACCACATCGACTCTTCCTCTCACTTTAGGTTGCCTCCGACACAATGGGGGAAACCCTAGAGAAGAATGTTTAAGATGTTATTTAGACTGAATGGATGGTGGACCATGACCAATTTCTATCCAATTTGGATGATGGAGTCAAGATCAAAGAACAAGAGTATTCGAATGGAATAGAGAAAACATAATTAAGCTATGATGCACCATAATTAGTCCAAAACAGATTTTTAAATTATGCAAGAATAAGTGAGATCCCTTATAAAAGATGCACCATCACAACCATGAAATTATGGCGAAGAATAACGTGCAACCATTGAACAAAGAAAGAACAACCATAATATGAAACCCAAGATGTAGACAAAGTAGGACAACCTTCTTATTGAATGAACAACCAACAATGCATCATTCTTCAAAGCTGATTTCACAATAGGATCAAAATAATCATTACGTGTCACTGTTAATCTTTTTGTCCTTAGCTAGGACAACCCTAAAAAATAAGCAAACAACCCTAACCAGAAAATTACAGAAATAAATAACCTTCAATCGCAGCAGATACAGGCACATGAGCAAATGCCACAATGAAGAATTGGCTCTAGTCATGCGCATAGTCAACAGGAATTCATCCCTGATTTGCTCCATCCGTCGGTCTCAGCAACAACAAGACGTCCATGAGCATAATCACCAAGCAGTTTCAGTGGAATCCAGAGCCTCAAATGAAGCTTTCCACCCGCAACTGCATCAAAATGCTCCTTTGGTTCCAGTATTGGTACAGGCAGAATACACAGATCCAACAACAGCTCAGGAGAATGAGGTCCACCAACAGAACCAGGTGGACACAAATATGCATTTACACTAGTTAACATGTATTGCAAAGTTTTGTATTTGCTCTGTTCCTTTGTAGCCATCTTCCCTTGGCATTTTTGTATAAATTATAATAGCTCAACTCAGAAATTGCAGTAGGCATAGGGATAAAGACATCAAGCTGTTTCATGGCAATCCTTGCAAAAACCCTAATCATCCATGAAAATAAAGAGAGATGGAAAAACCTCTCATTGAACTTGTCCCTTGACTTCTTCCTTCCAAAGATATTCAACTAAGCTTCGAGGGGAACTCGCAAAACTCCAACCATGACTCTAGCAATTGAATCTTTTCTCTATTTATATTTTTCTCCATTTCAAATTAGGGCTTCATCTATTTAGGGTTTTAAGGAGTGAATAATATTTTAATCCATGGAAAGTCTTCTCCTCCATAGGGTGCACCTCCCTAGGTCCTTTTCATGTGCATTTAGGGCTCCTCATACCCTAGTGCTCCCCTCAGAGAGCTCATAAACCCTAGTGGTCCTCTTCTAGAGTGCAAATGATATTCCATTATGTCTTTTTTTAGCTTATAGGTCCAAGTTTGACTTGGGACCTCTTCCTACTTTGCAAAGGGCTTCTTGCCACTTGTCATCTTTGTATTTCTTTAGAGTATGCATTAATTCTTTGTTTAAGGGCTTGGAATGTGTCAGTCATGCCACATGGCGGTTCCTTATGCAATAGTCTTTCCTTCAAATATGTTGATTTGAAATGGATCACTAAATATTTTGTCATCTCTTTTGGTACTTTCTGGGTGGAAAAATTGTAGTTATTGGTTTGTAGGGCCCTTTTTATGGGCAAGTCTTGTTTTGGTGATTTGGTGTTCAAAAACATCTAGAGCTTGTTTGGGGCATCGAATGACATCTTTTGGTGTCAAAACTTTGTGAATGGAATTCCCAACCTCTCGATGCTCTTCTACACATTGAGAGCTTTCTAACGATTCAAATATAATCTCAATTAGAGTTCATATGAAGAAGTTATGCCTCTTGCAAGTTGACCTATCTTGTTGACCACCATGGTATCAAGTGGATGCCATGTTAGCTTGCATTGCTCACACATTTGAGCTAGTCACATGTGGACTTTCAAGAAGATTTTAGAGGGTCCAAAACCCTAACCCTATTCGAGAGTTTATGCATGAAAAGATGTAACCCTAGATGGCTATTAGGGCATTGCTAAATCTCGAAGCACTCGGATAGGAAGGGGTTCCATTTTGATTGTGTTGTTTAATGTTTCATAGTAGAGTAGAGCAATGAAGTGCAATATTGGAATATAATAGAGGAAGTAGAAGATCATGTAGTAGGCATACTAGATCTAGTGTCCATGGCAACTTCATAGTGAGTGCAGTTTCTTTGTATTTGCACTTCTTAATTGAGAAGAAAAGATCAAGTCTTAGTCCTTGCCTTCTAGCCAAGCTTTTCCTGTATTGGGTTTTCCCAGGGTACATCTTGTGTTCATTGTGTGGATGGTGTATTCTTTGCTTTAACTTCTTTCATTTTAGTCTTAGTTTATTTCAATGTTTTGTGTGTGTCAGCACAAATTTCCACCCTCCAATTTACACAATAATGAAAACTTGGCTAATTAAAGGAGTAAAGCCCCAAATTGTCATGAGCTAGACCCCTCTTCGTTTGGTTTGGTGCTTGCCAACATCACGGGGAAGTCCCTAGGGTGATTTTGTTGCTGTCCTAAGTCTGCTTTTCTGCAAAATAAGACAAAAAACAACAACTCTAACATCTTGGACAGTGTGTTAATTCCATCCAAAACGTGGGCAAAAAAGTAATTTTGTTTGCTTGGAGGGATCCTGCAGGGTTAGCACAATAAAGAGAGAAGGAAAGAGAAAGAAACTATTCAAAAGATCAATGCAAATCACAATGAATAGTAAGAAAGCGACTAATCTAATTGCAAAATTCAACAAAGTACCATCAAGAAGAAAGGTTAGAACACAAACACAAAACTTCTTTATTGAGAGGCTTGCAAGAGGGTTGGTTGCACCACAATTGACAACTCCACAACTGGTACAATGATCACTTTGCTCAAAGAAGAGTAACTAGACTAAAGAATGAGAGAAGAGTGTACTAACTGTTGTCGAAATTTGACCTTGAATACTAAGGAGATCACTCCAATATATAGAAGAGAGAGGGCATATCTCTCCAGTCAATAATAATCATGTGCACGAGGTAAGCCAAATCAAACAATTGCATGAGGAGTTAAGTGAGAGTGAGTTAGTTCGTGTAATATGGAGAAGACTTAGTGCATGGGGAAAAGGGAGATAAATGAAGCATGAAGTAAAACGGGGTAATTAAGTGAAGGAGGGATGCATGGGAAGCATGATGCATGTGCATAGTTGGCTTATGTGGATGTGAGGGGAGTTAAATGGGTGAGATGACAAGTGGGATTAGACGTGGAAGGAAAGATGAGTGGAGGAATTGGGAAATAATGTAGGGAGAGGAGGACAAAGGTAGTATGCTTGCGGATGAGTGGGAGTTAGCATGCGTGGACAGAAGGAGGCATGCATGCGAGGGAGTGGAGGAAAGAGTTAAGCGTGCATGGTGTAGTGGCTCATGTGGAGTGAGAAGGTGAGTTGGAGTCAGGATAAGACAAGGGACTTTACTTAATTAATTAATTAAAAAGGGAACATGCTTTATTTAAAAGGGGGGACAATTTAATTAATTAATAAAAGGTGACATACATAGGTGGGTTAGTGGGTAGGTATAAGGGGAAGTGTGTTTAGTGGGTAAGACACACATACATGTGTGAGTGAGGGTAGAGTTAGGATAAAGGGGATAGGTAAAGCAATATGTATGGGTAAAGTGGTTTTATGGAATTTTAGTGTAGGGAAAGTGGTTTTATAGCGAGTGAAGGGAAATTAATGGTGACTAAGCGTTAATTAGCTCAATCACACCCACGTTGACTTGCCACCTCATCCATATGCCATCCAATATTAATTAACTCATTTAATGCTTCCRGCCTTGGAAAATGTGCCCCCTCATCAAATGATGCCAAGTAGATGCCACATGTCACACTGAATCATTGCCAAATGTYGAAAATTGACCCTACCACTTGTCACCTYTGGAGCCAACCACCCTTGCTATTTATAGAAAYTGGAGCCAACCACCCTTGCTAGCTCTAACTCTGAAACAAACCAACCACATATTGATCATATCCCTGTCTCTGATGGGAGCCAACCTCTGATTGAACACGAGTGCTAAAATCTAGGAGAATCTCAGAATGCCAACCAAAATAGTRCATGTGTAAAGAGCTTCTGGATCAAAATTGTGGATCCAAAAGCTCTTTACGCATTATGACTAACTGTGGAAACTTGTGTACTCACAAAATAGTACATGCTGGCTCTTAACCCTCAAGATTTTCAAGGGTGAAAATCTAGGGGTTAACAATGTGCTTAACAAATAATATTTTATCTTAATCTTAAGTAAAATTTGCATAGCAAGAGTGTAGAAACTTGTAACATTATTGTGACGAATTGTTCCAGTGGAATATTGATCACAATTTACAGATCATATTGGTATCAAAGCAACTTTCTTTGGGTTTTGTTGGAGGTTGCAGGATCCAAGAATTAATGTGAGGATGAATCTCAAAATAGTAGCCATGACAGATGAGTACAATGACAATCAAAGGATGAGTTGGGGGAGAGATTCTCAAAGTTGGAAGCACAAGTTGCTGACATCACTTGCAACATGTCGATCCTCGTGGCAGTGCTTGAAAGCAAGTTTGGATCTTTCAAAGAGTTTGGTAGCTCTAACTCAGAAGTTGGCCTAGATGGGAAATTTGGAGACAACAAAGACCCATAAAAGAAGTTGAGAAAGGAGCTAGAGAAAGAGGGACCAAGTTCTGGCACCATCACTTCTTCCCAATCTCTATTTAAAGTGGAAGCAAAAGTGAATATCAAACCCTACCAAGATGAGATTGATGTTGTTAAGTTGAATTGTTGGTTGCAATAGTTAGAAGTTTTT
>ML780948.1:276584-289877 GCA_009831015.1 Picea engelmannii | reverse complement strand
GGGGGGGGGGTGTTTAAAATGCTCATCAAGTCCCAGTTCTACCTTATTGGGTATCAAGAAGACCAATGGATCCAATGGCATTATTTTCGATAGAAGCAAGGGCAGAGTGTACAAGAGGATATCACCAAGTTCAGAAAACAAGCCATTATGTTGGGTATATCTTTTAAGAACCTAGATGTACTCCTCAAGTATTTGGGAGCTCTCTACTCAATAAGGAGGCAAGTGGTTCTCTTTAAGTCTACGACAATCGATGACACTTGTGTGCAAACACAATATCTAGAGAATATGGATGACAATAAAAGACAATCGAGTGTTTCCAAGCAAAAAGACCAACAAGACCAAGGAGGGAAATAAGAAGTGGAAAGGAAAGGGTAAGAAGACAACAACCACCACACATCAGTGCAAGAATACAACAACCACAACAACCATTGTAATATCGATGGTCACACTGAAGATAAGCGTTGGAATCAACATCCAGAGTTGAATCCAGAGAACCATAAGAAGGATGCCAAGAAGAAATGGTAGTTGTGGATTCAAGCAACCACATAGAGAGCAACAAAGATGTAGATGAAAAGATTGTCTACACTATGTAACAACATAAATATAAATAAATAATCAATAAATCAATAATCAATAATTAATAATGAAGGGACACCTCCTGATGAAAGGACACATCTCTTATTGAAAGGGCACCCCTATGTGGGGGTATACATATATGACCCTCACCTCATTTGTAAAATTATCTGTTCTATCATTTTTAAAAATTGAAACTGAACAATAATTATATTAAAAAGGCCATGCTGAAGCAAAACAACAGTCTTACACAACTATCGAAAAAGGCTCGAAGCTTGTGCATATTTCTAAATCTAAAACAACAAGGTTTGGTGCTTTCGCCATTTTGGATTCTTGAGTATTTAAACATATTACATCTTTAACAAACTGGCCAAGAAGTCGCAAAATTTTAAAGGACACTTATTGATGAGAGGATGCCGAGTCTTGAATTTTCGATATCCATTGGAGCTATAGCATGATCTTTGTTGCCATTGACTATTTTACCATCACCAGGGGAGACCAAATCATGATTAATTGAAGCAAAAGCAGAGTGTTGAGGAAAGACCAGAGTCTTCAGGCGGGAGATTTCTGCCTCAATTTCATCCATTTGCCTTGATAGAGTGGCCAAGGCCTCCTCAAATTCCCAGAACTTGATAGAAAGTTGCTGGAGCGTTGAGGAATTGGCGTGGGATATTTCCTCATGGCGTCTAAGGATCCTTTGGATATCATTCCAAGAATCCATCTCTACCCTTTGAAACAAAAATCCAGAAAACCTCCACCAGCCAGAGCGTTGAAAGCCCAAACCAAAAGAGGCGAGGGCTGGAGAAAAAACACTATGCAAAGAAACCATGTGAAACAAAAGACAAGCATTACCAGTGCCTAGGGAAAAGTGCTGCATAATCAAGATAAACCAAAAAGATAGAACCAAAATTGGGCAGGGGCCACCAATTGAAGACAACGACAATACTTCACGGACCAACGACAAGAAACCCCTTGGGCGAAAACCACTCGGATGGATTAGCAATCATCCACAAGATGAACCCCACCCAAAAACTAGAGTAGAATAAACCACTGTTGGAGGAACCATTTCCCATAAAAAGTCGAGGAGGCTTAAACAGATCGAATGCTGACTTGAGGTTCATTAAGAACCAAATGTGTGACGAGACTGACCCATTCGTGGATGAGATGTTCCATATGCATGCACATGAAGAAAGAGGGGGAAAAACTTAAGGGATCGACTCATACTCCCCGACCTCATTTATAAAAGTATGCTCACGTTCAAGGTTAGCTCCTAGTTTGGCCATTTGGTCGGCTAGGGAGTTTAGATCCCTTTCGACATGAAAAATCCTGATAGAGATGAAACCATTGATAAGAGATTGGATGCGAGAGATAACTCTATTAAAGGTGTTTTCAGGCTGTCTATTCATAATAATCGCCTTGACAACCATCTTTGAATCCTCGAACACTAAGAGATTAATGATATTGCTCTCCCTTGCTAAACGAAGTCCTTTGAGAAGGGCATAAGTTTCAACAGCATTGTTTCTTTCCTTCCTAAGGCCCCACACATATGAAACTAAAGAATTTCCTTCGGGATTGAGAAGACTCCCACTTGCGCTTGCCATCCTAGGATTATTCTCAGAATCTCCATCGAAAAAGAGAGAGTGGGTTTCATGATTACACAATCAGTCTTTGAAGTCTGCTATTAATTTCCTTATCACCCACTTCAGAAGAGAGACATGAGTGCTTGCTGACGAGGGGGGGGGCGCAAAGGCAATGTTGAAATTGTTCACCCAGAAGTCCTCGTATGGTTCCAAAAGAAAATCCTCGTACTGAATACGATGATGCAATATTCATCGCAGAAGGAAAAAGCCTTGATAGTAGTCCGATGATAAGGGATTGGGTCATCTTGAAAGATCACTCTATTTCGAGCTAACCAAATAGCCCAACACATGTACTTTGGGAAGGTCAACCATAGATGTTTGAACTTGGATTTGCTGTGGAAGGTACCTCCGTATTTTTGATTCCAATGTTTAAAAAATTTGTTACAAGAACTGGGCCATTCCATAAGGGGATAAAGGTCTCCAAGAGCTTTCCAAGTAGACGTAGGATAACTGCACTTAGTGAACAAATGGAGAATGGACTCTTCGTCTTTATGGCAAAGTGCACAACGAGATGGTCCAACTATTCCTATTTTTCTGAGATTCTTAGTTGTGAGAATTCTTCCATATGCCAAAAGCCAAACGAAGGAGTCTATCTTCGGGATTTCGTTAGAGTGCCAAACAGTCTTCCACAAAGCTGTTTGGGGGAAGGAGATCAAATTCTCTTGCAAAAGATGAAAACCTTTCTTGATCAAATAGAGAGGATCCCCTAACCTCTAGAATCCTTTGACTCTAGATCACGGGGGGCATAACCATGCAACTCATTGAATAAGAGGGGAGATAGAGGCTCCAAATTGGGAGGGAAAGGCACAGTGGTCCACTCGATCCACGACCCTGACGGGTTCCAAGCTGAAATGTTAAACAACTTGCAAATGCCTTGGTTAATCATCTAGTTCTGAACGAGCGCTAGATTTGCACGGAGGGAGAGGTAGTCATGCCTAAGGATCGAATCCTCCCAAAAGTTAATCCTCTTTCCATTGCCTGGAATCCAGTTAAGTTGACTGTTGATAACATGGGTGGCTACTGTAAGAAGGTTGAAGATTTGCGAGCCTTTGATCATATGAAGGGGGCACTACAGACATCTCTATCGAGATCCTTGAAAGTATTTCTTCTAGATCACTTGTTTACACCATAGCAACTTCCCAGAGATATACTGCCAAACCAACTTTGCTCCCATTGCAAGATTCACCAACTTAGTGTCTTTGATATTCAATCCTGCTCTGGAAAGGGGGGATCTGACTTGCTTCCAGTTAACAAGATGGAATTTTTTCTGTTTTGACTTTCCACCTTGCCATAAAAAATGTATGATTTTTGCACAGATCTGATTAATAATGTCCTTAGGAGCAAGTAAGGCTAAGTATTGATATATGGGAAGGGCAGGGAAGACCACTTTAACAAGAACAATTATGCCAGCCAGATTTAGCTAAAGAGAGCCCCATTGGATGAATTTCAAGTTGATCTTTTCTAAGATATGAACCTAGTCCTGTGCAATAGGGCGCTTGAGGGAAATAGGAATACCCAAATAACGAAAGGAAGATTAGTTTGCTATAATAGGAAATTGAAAGATGTGAGAAATAAGATGCATTATCTGAGGTCTCGTATTCCATCCCATTATTTGGCATTTACGATGGTTTACTGCCCCCCCGAGGCATCAAGAAAAAAGTCTAAAACCTGTTCAAATCTTGCAACAATAATTTATGAAGCGCCCCCCTCGAAACATGATATCATCTGTGAATTGCAAAAGAATTAGATTTTTCACTCCACGAACCATCTGAAGACTTGAAAGATTGCCAATCTCATGTTCATATTCCAGCTTGCGGCTTAAAGAGTCTACCATTATGATAAAGAGCAGAGGGGAAAGAGGGCAAACTTGAGGCAACCCTCTACTACTTTGGAAGAACTTAGTTGGTCACTTGTTTACAGGAGGGGCTATCCAAGGGGCTCCAATACACGAAGCAATCCACTTAATGAAATCCTCATCAAAGCCAAAATTCTTGAGAACCCGAAAAAGGAAAGAGTGACGAACACAGTCAAAAGTGTTTGCCATATCTAGTTTAATTGCCATTCCTTTTTCCTTGGTCGAGAAGCTAGAGTGAATGGCCTCTTGGACAAGGACTATATTATCAATGATTTTCCTATCATGCATAAACCCCCCCGGTTAGGAGAAATGATCTTGGGTAAGAGTGTTTTTAATTCACTAGCTATTATTTTAGTTAAGATTTTATATGAGAAAGTACATAAGGAGATAGGCCTAAATGTAGAGAAGGAAGAAGTATTGGTTTCTTTGGGTACAAGGGCAAGAAAGGAAGAGTTTGTATTCCCCCCAATTTGAAGGAAGAATGGGAGTAGTTCAACATTCTTAATAGATCGTGTTTGATGAGATCCCAAAAAATGTATATAGAAGGAAATGGGGGACCCCTTTGGCTAAGGAGCTTTGTCGGGACCCAAGCTTCAGATAGCCTCTTAAACTTTAGCTTCCTTAATAGGCCTATTTAGAATTTTGTTCTCCTCCTTAGATATTATACTAGGAATATGCTCCAACATTGAATCAACATTGTGAGAAGCTAAATCATGTTGTTGGGAGAAAAGGTTTTGATAGAATACTGAGACAACGACTTTGATGCTCTCAAAGTCGTTGAGTTTTGTATCGTCCTCCAGAGTGATGTCTGCCACATTATTTTTTGAAAGGCGAGAATGCACTTGCTTATGGAAAATTTTCGTGTTGACCTTCTGTTAAAAGTAATTAAAAAGTACCTAGGCAAGTGTTTCTCATCACCTAGGTGCCTAAGGGGTGAGAAAGTGCCTAATGTGGTAAGAGAGGAACATTTTTGTTGCTAGGGCATGCATTCCAAGGCAAGCTTGGGCACACAAATCAAGGAGAGAAGTACAACATTAATGGAGGCCATACTGTATGGATTTTGAGTAGATTGTACAGTTGAATATTGGCACAATTTTTGAGGTGAAGTACATCACATTTATTGAGGCTGTATCGTACGGATTTTGAAGGCCATACTGTTGTTTTATTGCACAGAAATTGAGGAGTGAGTTCTATGTGTTTTTCTGGGAGGTTGACATGATTTCCTAGGCGACCGTACAAGCATTTATTGCACAAAATTCGTGCTGCAGCTTATGGCATGAATTTTGAGGTATCCATACAACAAGAAGGGGCACATAAATCAAGACAATGACCTGTGCACATGTACAGGAAATTCGTGCCCGAATTTCAAGGAGTTTGGCTCAGATTTTGAAGTGGAAACTTGGCACGGTTTTCGAGTTAAGTCTATATTTAATTTCTGAAATTAATGACTGCTATAAAAGACATTTTCTCAGAGCTCTGAAATAATAAAAATCCCTCTCTCACTGGTTTTCCCCTTGTGGGTTTTTCCAGGGTCAAGTTTGACCAAAAATCTCTGTGCATTTTATTTTCTGAATATGGTGGTGTTGATATAAATTTATTTCTACATTAAATGCTGTTCAGAATCCTCATGTTTAAGTTCTGAAATATTTTTTATATGAGTATTTATGGCTGTCATAAATCTGGGTTTTGGGCATTAAACACTAATAAAAATCAATGAGACTTGAAACTGGGTGGGGTCTGAAAATTTACATGGTATCAGCGCTGAGTTAAAGGAAAGTGCAGATTTAAATCAGCAAGACAAAGAAGAGGACATAAGCTACTTCACCGGACAGATTTTGGAATTTTTTATTTTCAACTGAGAAGGGTCAATGGCTACTGGTTTAAGGGTTGAGGACAGACTTGATGGGGCAGTAAATTTTGGTGCTTGGAAGGAGAGAATGATTTTTGATTCTGCAGGAGAATGAGTTATGGGACATTGTTGAGAACTCCACAACAAACCCGGTAAATATACTTACAGATCCTACTCTTCTAGTAGCCTACACCAAGAAGAGTATTAAGGCTAAAATAATCATCCTTGATGCCATCAAGGACCATTTGATTTCTCATGTGATAGGGAAGACAAATGCTTATGAGATGTGGGAGTCCTTGACGAAGTTGTCTCAAAGTACAAATGAGAATCGAAAGATGGTTTTGAGAGAGAAACTGAAAAGCATTAAAATGACCAAGGCAGAAAATGTGGTCACATATCTTACTAGGTTGACACAGGTGAGAGATAAACTTGGAGCTGTTGGGGAGGCCATTGCTGACAGTGAACTTGTCAGGACAATATTGAATGGGGTGACCAAACAATGGCTTGTTTTTGTTGAGGGCATTGTGGCTAGGGAGAATCTTCTCAAGTGGGAACGTCTTTGGGATGACTTTGTTCAGGAGGAAACCCAGAGAGGTTATGTGCATGGCAGTTCATCTACTGGTCATGATGAGGAGAATGTGGCTCTTGCTGCCAACAACAAGAAAAAATTCAAAAAAGGTCCTAAGGGAGGAAACAAAACGAATAGTGAAGGCAAGAAGGACATGAGCAAAGTCAAGTGCTTTGCATGTCACAAGTTTGGGCACTATGCAAGACAATGTCCTAATAAGAAGAAGAAGTAGACAACAACCTCAACAGAGGTGGAGGAGTTTTCCACCAGGTTCGATAAGGAGTTTTCCTTAGTGGTGTGTCTTTCCACTAAAGCCACTCATTCTGGTGTTTGGTACATTGATAGTGGTGCCTCCTGTCATATGACAAGTGTTCGTGAGCATTTGACAGATCTTACACAGATTGGTGATCTTGAGGTACTGCTTGGAGATGATCGGGTGGTCAAGGCAGTTGGTAGTGGGACAATATCATTTCAGAGGGAGTCTCTACCTCCCATGTTGTTGAGAGATGTCCTATATGTTCCTGGCTTGAAGAAGAACTTGATTTCAGTTTCTACTATTGAGGAGAGGGGATATGAGGTGTTGTTCTGTGATGGACAGGTGCTCCTATTTCCCAAGGGGTTCAGTATCACTTCGGCTAAAGTGATTGGGACTCAACATGAGAAGCTGTACAAGATCATGTTTCAGCCAGCTAGTGCATTGTATCATACTACCAACGACAATGATCTTTGTGAACTATGGCATAGGAGGATGGCCCATTTGCATCATGGGGCTTTGAGGATACTGAGGGAGATTGTGACTGGAGTATCGGAGTTCAATACAGAGCACCAGGAGTTGTGCAAGGGGTGTGCTTTGGGAGAGTACATCAAGATTGCTTTTCCAAGTAGTGACAACAGAGCATTAGGTATACTTGATCTGATTCATTCTGACGTATGTGGTCCTATGTCTTCTGCATCTTTGAGTGGTTGTTTATACTATGTCATATTCATTGATGACTTATCTCGAAAGTCTTGGATTTTCTTCATGAAGACCAAAGGACAAGTCTTTAATCGATTCTAAGAGTTTAAAGCTCTCGTGGAGAACTAGAGTTGGAGGAAAATCAAAGTACTGAGGACAGATAATGGGGGTGAGTATACCTCCAAGGAGTTTAATGACTTCTGTGCAGGAGAGGGCATCAGGAGGGAGTTGACTGTTCCTTACAACCCACAACACAATGAGGTTGCTGAGAATAGGACCATAGTTGGGGCTGCGAGAGCCATAGTTGCATGATCAGGGGCTGCCACTCTTTCTTTGGGCTGAGGCATGTTACATTGCAGTTTATCTGCAGAACATGAGTCCACACAGAGCATTGGGGGATAAGACTCCTCAAGAGGCTTTCTTTGGGAAGAAGCCTGAGGTTGGGCACTTTAGAATTTTTGGGTGTCTTACATATTCACATGTCCCTTCTGAGAAGAGGACAAAGCTAGAACCCACTACAGAAAGTGAGATTTTTGTTGGGTATAGCGAGACTTCAAAGGCTTTTCGCATATACATCCCTTCCTCGAGGAAGACAATTTTGAGAAGGGATGTGAGATTTGAGGAGGATAGAGCCTTTAGGAAGTCACGAGGGATTGAGAGGGGTGAGCAGTCATCACCTCAGATTCAGGTGAGTCCACAACAGACTTCAGTGACACAGAGTTCAGGTCCACCACTTTCGGTGACGATTGGTCCACAGGTTACAGGGCCATAGATGTCAGGATTACAGGTTACTGGTCCACAGGTTTTAGGATTGAGTGGTCCAAATTCTACTTCAGGTGATGGGGTTGAGCAGGGGGAGTCCCCTCCACGAGACACAACTTCAGAGAGGAGGAAGCCCAAGTGGCTTCAGGACACTCTGAGAGAGGCATAGGGTTCAGTGGGTTATCCCAGGCAGGCTATGAGGGAGAGTAAACCTCCTGAGAGATTTTGCAACTACATTGTGATGGTGAGCAACATCAGGGAGTTTGATCCTTCTACTTTTGAGGAGGTTGCTGGCAGATAGGTTTGGAGATGCCATGATGGAAGAGTACAGTTCCATCATGAAGAATGATGTTTGGGAGATTGTTCCTAGACTTGAGGGGAAGTCAGTGTTGACTTCTAGGTGGCTCTACAAACTCAAGTATGATGCAGTTGGCAACATTGAGAAGTACAAAGCTCGTTTTGTGGCTAGGGGGTTCTCACAGGTTGAGGGAGTTGACTATGATGAGACCTTTGCTCTGGTTGGTAGATATACCTCGATCAGGGCAATGATCTCTATTGCAGCAGAGATGGGTTGGAAGGTCCATCAGATGGATGTGAAGACCATATTTCTGAATGGTCTCATACAGGAGGAGTTGTACATTGAGCAACCATTGGGCTTTGAGGTGCATGGGAGAGAGTCTCATGTGTGCTGACTGAAGAAGGCATTGTATGGGCCGAAACAAGCTCCCAGAGCTTGGTATTCTAGGATTGATGCCTACTTGCAACAGTTGGGCTTTGAGAAGAGTGAGGTGGATCCCAACTTGCACTTCATTGTGGTTGGAGAGGATCCTCTCATACTCTTGCTATATGTTGATGATCTTTTCATTATAGGGGTTAAGAGACTTGTTACTAGCTGCAAGGAGAGCCTTGCTTCAGAGTTCGAGATGACAAATATTGGACTAATGCATTATTTTTTGGGATTGGAGGTTTGGCAGGAGCCTGGACACATCTTCCCTGGATAGGGGAAGTATGCTTGTGACATTCTGAGGAGATTCTAGATGGAGGATTGTAGGCCCATGACCACACCCATGATTACTAACTGGAAGAAGCTTCATGCTTCTGAGTCACAATTGGTTGATTCCACTTTATATCATCAGTTGATCGATTCAACTTTATATCATCAGTTGATCGATTCATTGATGTATTTGGTCAACACCAGACCAAATATTTGTTTTGCTGTCAACACTCTTAGTCAGTTTATGGTGGAGCCTAGGAGAGTGCATTGGGTGGCAGCAAAACATGTGCTCAGGTATCTTTGTGGTACAATGGATTATGGTTTGGACTATTTGAGAGGGGATGGAGTTCGATTGGTGGGCTATACAGATTCAGATTGGGGCAGGATGTGTCAGTGACAGGAAGAGTACTTCTGGATGCTGTTTCGGATTGGGCTCAACAGTGGTGTCTTGGTTTAGTTAGAAGCAAAAGTCAGTCGCTTTGAGTTCTGAAGAGGCTTAGTATATGGCTGCCAATCATGCCAGTTGTGAGGTCCTTTGGCTTCGCAAGTTGTTGGTGGGATTATTTGGTGTGTAGTTGAGACCCACTATGATTTACTGTGATAATCAGAGTTGTATCAAACTCTCTAAGAATCTAGTTTTTCGCGACAGGTCTAAGCACATTGAGATTCGATATCACTTCATCTGGGATTATGTTTAGAGAGGAGTTGTTGAGCTACAATACATAACTATAGATGAGCATGTTGCAGACATACTCACCAAAGCCTTAGGCAAAGGCAAGTTTGTATTCTTCAGGGACAAGCTTGGAGTGGTGAGAAACACCTTCCTCGATAAGAGGGAGTGTTAAAAATAATTAAAAAGTACCTAGGCAAGTGTTTCTCATCATCTAGGCGCCTAAGGGGTGAGAAAGTGCTTAATGTGGACCCTAGTCATTTAATTTATGACATGTAAATTAAAAGTGACTTTTTGAACTTAGGGAAAGTGGGTGACCTAAGTGATTTAATCTCCACCATCAATCTTGTCTAATCTCAACCATTGGATGAGATGACCTTTTACCTTCTCTTCATTGAGTTGATTAGGGTAAGGAGGGCGCACCCCTTGAGGGTTGTTGAAGCATTTTTTTTGAGAGAGTTGGAAAAGAGAGAAGTCGAGCAGACTAAGAGAGGAGTATTTTTGCTGCTAGGGCACACATTCCAAGGAAAGCTTGGGCACACAAATCGAGGAGAGAAGTACATCATTAATGGAGGCTGTACTGTACGAATTTTGAGCAGATCGACAACTAAACATTGGCAGAGTTTTCGAGGTGAAGTACAACACATTTATTGAGGCCGTACCCTACGAGTTTTGAAGGCCATACTGTTGTTTTATTGCACTTAAATCAAGGAGTGAGTTTTGTGTATTTTTCTGGGAGGTTGGCACTATTTCCTAGGCGGGGCTGTACATGCATTTATTGCACAGAATTCGTGCTGTAGCTTTTGGCACGAATTTCGAGGTATCCGTACAACAAGAAGGGACACAAAAATCAAGGAGCTGACCTATGCACATGTACAGGAAATTTCGGCACACATTTCAAGGAGTTTGGCTCAGATTTTGAAGTGGAAACTTGGCACGGTTTTCGAGATAAGTTTGTATTTAATTTCTTAAATTAATGACTGCTGTAAAAGACGTTTTCTCAGAGCTCTGAAATAATAAAAATCCCTCTCTCACTGGTTTTCCCCTTGTGGGCTTTTCTAGGGTCAGGTTTGACAAAAAATCTCTATGCATTTTATTTTCTGAATATGGTGCTGCTGATATAAATTTATTTCTACATTAAATGCTGTTCAAAATCCTCATGTTTAAGTTCTGAAATATTGTTTGTGTGCTGAGTATTTATGGCTGTCATAAATCTGGGTTTTGGGCATTAAACACTGATAAAAATCAGCGAGACTTGATTCTGGGTGGGGTCTGAAAATTTACACCTTCGGCTTGGAGCCAAAGACCATGAGATTTTATTCATCAGTATTCTTCCTCTCTTCTTATCTCTCTATTGATTTGAGTCTGGTGTTGGATTTCTTTCTACATTGTATTAGATATCTCGACATCTTCCATGGACATTTGAAGAGAGATGAGCTTTCTCTTGAGCTCCTTTGGAGCCATAGAGGGGGGTTTAAAGGAGGTCTTGGCCCAATGTTTTAGGGCGTGTTTGACTAGAATCAGTTTTTGTTCCCATACGAAGATAGGGGTTTCTGGGATCCACGAATGCCACATGTCAACGACTAAAAGATCCACTTTGGGAGAGCCAAGCCACAAGGAGATGAAGTGGAAAGGAAGGGGATCGAGGTTAGGGAGCACGTGGATATGTGAAGAAACGGGCTTGTGGTCGGAGGTCAGAGAAGTGAGAATATGAGATTTAAGGGAGGAACGAGCAGAGAGAAAATCACTGTGAACAAGGAAGCCATCAAGGGGAGCGACAATATGGCTTGGCCCAAGGTGTTTATTTGCCAAGTAAATTTACCTCAAAGGGGAGGGACATCTATAAGATCCTGATCCATTATTACCTCTTTCATTTTGTCCCAGGAAGGGTCTCAGCCAAAGAACCCTCTTTTCTTTTCATAACTATTTTTGATGGTATTAAAGTCGCCAACTAAGATACAATTCGAAGAAAATCCAACATCTTGTAGACTTGAGAGAGAATACCAACATGTTGGCTTATCCAAGGGGTTGGTCGACATGCAAAATTTATTATCTTGGATTGATTTGAACTTGGTTAAAATCCAATGACTAGTTTGAAGAGAAAGAGCCAAACAAACCTCATTTTTGTTCCATAAGGTACAAAGACCTCCAGAAGTGCCCCTGGCATCTTTAGCTATGTGTTCCCAATTTTTTGTCATTCCCAACAATGTTTTTTAGATATCCTCAACTTTCATTTTTGTCTCTTGGAGCAGAAGAATAGACGGTAGACGGCTTCTCATTTCTAATAAGATCTCGGGCAACAGATGATTTTGGAGAGTTGCCTAGTCCCCTACAATTCCAAGAGATGATTATTATTATTTTGGAGGCTTAATAGATGAACCTCCTTAGCTGTTGCATGGCTACCAGAATTTCTCGGAGGCTTAGAAGACCTAAGTATTCATGGAATTGTATGTTGAGACCCAAGCATGCCGTCTTTGTTTGCTTGTTCTTCGCGAAGAGTGCGTGATGCCTTTTGTCCTAACCTTTGTGGTAAAGTTTCCTCGGAGGCCTTGTCCTCTTGTTCCTCATCAATTGAGAAATCAGTATTAGAGTCTCTACCTTTTTGATCTAGGAAGACTACGTCAACATCTTTGAAGTTATCTAGATCCTCCAAACCCAAAAGGGTCGAAGTCGACGTTTCCTGTACAGGGGTGCCCATATTAGTCTTCTTCTCTTCTCAAGGCTTGGAGATGCCCTTTTCCTTTGCGATGGGCGAAGTCAAAATTGAATGGACTGAAGGAGGCTCCTTGAGATCTGGATTCGAAACCACAACGGTGGAAAGGGGTTCGGCTTCTTGATCGACCATTTGAGAAAGAGCCTTTTCTGTGCATATCCTTTGCATACTAACCTTGCCTTGTTTCTGGTTACCTACCCATCTTTGTTCAACTTGTTTTTGAAAACCCACTTTGTGCCCATCACGTTTTTGTCCATAGGTCTTGGAACTAGTTCTCATGTCTCGTTCTTCTCTATTTGATTCAGTTCTTCTTCCATGGCCTTGATCCAATGTTCATCGTTGTTGGCTTCCTCAAAGCTGCTTGGTTCAACTGTGGATAATCATAATAGATGTCTTTGTTCTGGTGTACGCGCTTGTTTGATTATTTTGGTTTCTATTTTTGCTTTTTATCTCCAATAATTTGTTTCGGTGGATGATTCTTTTGATACCAGCGTTTAGGTCTCTTAGAAGGTGTCTGGAGATCTTGCTGATTGTCTTCTGTTTCTTCTTGCTCTGCTTCTGGTTGCTTCTCTTTTGGTTCTTCATCTTCTTTTTTCTTTATTTGTTCTTCTGGTTCTTGCACTTTTGAATTTTTTCTTTCTTTCCAAGTCTTCAACACATTTGTTTCATCAACTTTTACATTGATGCTTTCCACTATTTTGTTGAGTCTCAGGT
>ML780948.1:192005-210305 GCA_009831015.1 Picea engelmannii | reverse complement strand
CTATTGTTGTGTCATGTCATGTATAAATAAAGAGAGATACAACCCCATTGTGGATCATATCTCATATTCATTGTAACACTCTCACAAGCTAAGTGTACTGTTGAAGTGCACACCTGTCTTTGGTGCAAGTTTCAAGGTCATAGAAGCACTCTCTTGTGTGCATTAGGGTTTCATGGTGTGGGGGCTCTTCTCTTGATTCTATAGCGAAGGATTGTTGGGTTTTTCCCTTGATTGAGAAGGGTTTTCCCAGGATGACTTCTTGTGCTCTTGTGCATGGTTATTCTTCTTGTGATCTTGGTTATTGAAGCTATTGTATATGGTATTGTTGCATTGTTCATGGTTCAAGTTCATGCTAAATGAAATAAACTACATGTGCTTGATTCACCATTGAGAAAATTCACATGGTTTCAGAGCAGAGTTCCTGAAGAGCCATTGCACAAGCTATTGAAGAGCCAGTCGTCACCTTCTTGCTGCAACTGGAAAAAATGGCCCCCCCCTTGTCAAGCTAGTCTTAGCACTTCCACTTGAGCGTTGGGCCTAATTTTTGCACAAGAGTGTACGACCTAGTCCAATGCATCTCTTGCAACTCTCAGATTGCAATTCCGAGAATTTTTTATTTTTGGCCCCTAGTGTTTCTGCAGAATTTCGGCCTCTAGGGTTTTGTGCAGCTCATTGAAGGATTTTTGTAACTCACCAGGTTTCTTCTGACTTTCAAAGGCTTATTGTTGGCAGTCATAAGTTCAATGAAACCTAGGGTTTCTAGCCTAGCCTAGCCGTTAAGTTTTCTAGCTTAGCTGTTAGGGTTTGTGAAGAATCTGCAAGTCATGATGAATAAAACTTTGGTGGAAGATAGGCTTGATGGATCAAGCAACTTCAGCTCCTGGAAGTCAAGACTAAAAATCACTCTAGAAGAGAGTGACCTACTGAGATTAATAGAAAAGACTCTACCAACAACAACAGTGGATGAAGAGAAGGAGGATTGGAAGGCAGACGATGTCAAAGCAAGGAAGATAATCATCTCTTCTGTAAGAGATCATCTACTACCTCATGTCTCTACCCTGAAGACAACTTATGAAATATATGATGCATTAAAGAAGATGTTTGAGAGCAACAACACAATCAGAGCTCTTACATTGAAGAACCAGCTTCAACATATCAAGATGACAAAAGCTGACACCGTTGCCTCCTTCATTAAGATTTCAGAGATCAGAGATCGCCTAGGTGCCATTGGAGAAACCATAACAGACAAAGAACTTGTCATGGCTATACTCTTAATGCTCTCCCAAAACATTGGGAACCATTTCTTCAAAGTATCAGTGGAAGAGCAGATCTACCTTAGTGTGATCGTCTATGGACAGACTGCACCCAGGAAGAAATCAGACTTATATCCAGGGGATTGCAAGACTCCCATCATAATGACAATAATGCTCTTGATTCTCATACAAAGAAAGGAAGAAGAAATAGAAGAAGTTTCGACAAAGCATTCAATGACAAGAAAACTTCAAAAGCTCCAGATCATGAACATAGAAAAGACAATAACAAGATTCAATGTTTCAGATGTGAGAAGTATGGACACATTGCGAGAAATTGTCCTACTAGAAAGAAAGGAAGACAACATGCCTCCACTGTCGATGTTGATTCAAAACCAACTTAGAGAAATGAAGACATAAAAGATGACGCATTCTTCTTCATATCAGCACTCTCCAGTACAATTCCTACTGATAGTGATGTTTGGTTGATCGACAATGGTGCTTCTAGACACATGACTGGATATAGAGAACAATTGACAAATCTTGTAGAGAAAGAATCTCGTCTACATGTTATACTTGGTGATAATGCTAGATACACTGTAAAGGGGGTTGGATCTTCTACTTTCCAACTAGACTCTGACATTCCACTACAATTAAGTGAGGTACTATATGTACTTGGGATGAAAAGGAACCTTGTCTCTATTTCTGCCTTAGAGGATAAAGGCTACAAGGTTACCTTTTCAGAAATAGAAGTTCTTGCATGGCACAAGAACTCACACATGGATTCTGCCCGAGTGATTGGTGTTCTAGAAAACAACTTATATAGATTGATTGTCTGACCAGTCCAGGCCCTCTTACACAATACTATCAGCCTGAGCGAGCTATGGCATAAAGTACTTGCTTATATACATTATAGAGCCCTTCCCGCTCTGGGGAAGATGGTAACAGGCCTTCCAGAGATACATATTCAACATGATGACATTTGCAGAGGTTGTGCCCTTGGCAAGAATGTCAAGGGGTCCTTTTTCGAGCAGTGACAATAGATCCAAGGGGATATTGGACAAGATACATTCAGATGTTTGTGGACCCATGACTGTTGCTTCCTTGAGTGGATATTTGTACTATGTGCTCTTCATCGATGATCACTATCGGAAGACATAGATATACTTCTTGAAAACCAAGGATGGAGTCCTTGTGAGATTTCAAGAGTTTAGAGCTCAGGTTGAGAACTCGACTGGAAGAAAGATCAAGGTGCTGAGATCAGATAATGGAGGAGAGTACACCTCCAGGGATTTTAGTGATTTCTGTATTGAGGCAGGGATCAAGGCGAAGTACATCGTTCCTTATAATCCTCGACAAAATGGGGTTGCAGAGAGGAAGAACAGGTCCATCATTGAGGCAACCAAAGCAATGATACATGATCAAAATCTACCATTGATTCTGTGGGCAGAGGCATCCATGATAGCTGTGTATGTTCAGAACAAGAGTCCTCATCAAATTCTGAAGAATATGACTCCCGAAGAAGTTTTCATTGGAGTGAAGCCTAAAGTTGGATTCTTCAGGAAGAAAGGGTACGTTTGTGGGGTACAATGAATCTTCAAAAGCATATCGAATCTACATCCATGGTCAGAGACAGATCGAGGTTAGTAGAGATGTCACTTTTGAAGAAGATATAGCCTTTCGAAGATCCAGAGAATCTCAGATGGAGATTGACAGTGAGCCAATAACTTCTCCCCCTTCAGCAGCTCAGAGGGAGACAATTATAGATCCAGTTGATCCAGTTGATCCCGTAGCTCCAACTGATGTTCCCATACACAGTACAATAGGCCATAAAAGGTCTGCATGGGCTCGACAGACTTTGCAGGAGGCAGAGGGACATGCAACTCCTCGTGGTACATTTCAAGACATCAAGAGACCTCAGAGATTTTCGAGCTATGTTTCAACTATGAGCCACATCATTGATACTGAGCCTTCGTGTCATGGAGAAGCAGCAGGTCAACAGGTTCGACAAGATGTCGTGACAGAGGAGTATCAGTCCATTATGAAGAATGATATGTGAGATATTGTTCCTATATTGGAAGGGAAGTCTGTAGTGACTTCCAAGTGGATCTATAAGATCAAGCATGCAATTGATGGAAGTGTCGAGAAGTACAAAGCGAGATTTTTGGCTAGAGGATTCTCTCAGGTGGAGGGAATAGAATATGAGGAGACATTTGCTTCTGTTGCTCGATACACTTCCATCCGTACTATTATTGCTCTTGCTACTTCTATGGGCTGGAGACTACATCAGATGGGTGTGAAGACAACCTTTTTCAATGGTGAGATTGAGGAAGAAGTTTACATTGAGCAGCGAGATGGATTTGTGACACATGAGCAGAAGTCTCATGTGTGCAGGTTGAAGAAAGCCCTGTATGGGCTAAAGCAGGCTCCTCGTGCTTGGTATGAGAAGATTGATGGTTACCTTATGAGTTTGGGCTTTAGCAAGATTGTTGCTGATCCCAACCTATACTATCACATTGTTGGTGACGAGTGCCTGATTTTTGGTCCTGTATGTCGATGACTTATTCCTCACTAGTTTAGAAAGTCTTATTGCTGAATGCAAGCGTGCATTGACTACTTCTTGGGACTAGAAGTATGGCAGAGCACTGATGAGATTTTTCCGAGTCAAGGAAAATATACAATGGAGATATTGAAGAAATTTGGGATGATGGATTACAAATCCATGCCTACATCGATGGTGATGGATCTGAAGAAGATGAACGAGGCTTCTTTTGATTTAGGCGAGATTGATCAACATCTTTACAGACAATTGATTGGATCATTGATGTATTTGGTTAACACCAGACCGGATATATGCTATGCAGTGAACGTACTCAGTCAGTTTATGAGTCAGTAGAGATAGACACACTGGATAACAGAGAAGCATGTATTGAGATATCTACGAGGCACAGTTGGTTATGGCCTGAGATATGCCTATGGTGTAGACCTGAGATTGCAGGGATATGTCGATGCAGATTGGGCAGGGAGCACAGTTGACCGAAAGAGCACCTTCGGTTGTTGTTTTACTTTGGGATCCGCTGTGGTTTCCTGGTGCAACAAGAAACAAACTTCTATGGCTTTGAGTACCGCAGAAGCAGAGTACATTGCATTGTGTGGGGCAGTTCCCGAAGCTGTGTGGCTTCACAAGCTCCTTGCAGACTTATTTGGACATGAGATGGATTCCACCGTTATCTATTGTGATAACTAGAGCTGTGTGAAGCTCTCAGAGAATCCTGTGTTTCACGATAAATCGAAACACATTGAGATCAAATACCATTATATCATAGATATGGTACAGAGGAAAGTAGTACATGTGCAGTACCTTTCTACAACGAGCAGGTTGCAGATGTCTTCACCAAACCGCTTGCCAGGATGAAGTTCGAGTACTTCCGTGAGAGACTTGGCCTGGTGGAGAATGCCTCCCTAGCTGAGAGGGAGTGTTGAGGGTTGTAGCATCGTGTGACATTCTTCAGGTCGTTCTTCTCTGGACTGAGTTGAGACGATCTGTGAGAGAGCCCATGTGTTGGGTGTGCCCATGTGATGGGTGTGCGTCAGACTCTGGACTGAGTTGTGATGACGTGTGGTCTCTTGTCTACTCCTCTGGACTGAGTTGAGATGACTTGAGATGATGTCCTGCCTTGTACTTCTATGGACTTAGTTGAGTCGGCCTGAGATGGCTCTCCAGATGGTACTCCTATGGACTTAGTTGTGTTGATCTGTTGAGATTGACGTCCCTATGGCTGAGCACATGTGGACGTGTCCCTAGTGGCTGAGCACTAGATGTGTGAGATCCTTGCTATACTATTTGAGAGTAAGATTTGTTGTAACCCTAATTTGTGTTGTAAAGGGTACAAGTTGGCCCCACCATGTAAAAGATAATTAATATTGTGTAATGATTAATTATATTTCTGAGTTGTATAGGTCGGCCGTATTGTGCCAATAGACACACCTATTGCTGTGTCATTTCATGTATAAATAAAGAGAGATACATCCCCATTGTGGATCATATCTCATACTCATTGTAACACTCTCACAAGCTAAGTGTATCGCTGAAGTGCACACTTCTCTTAGGCGCAAGTTTCAAGGTCATAGAAGCACCCTCTTGTGTGCATTAGGGTTTCATGGTGTGGGGGATCTTCTCTTGACTCTATATCAAAGGATTGCTGGGTTTTTCTCTTGATTGAGAAGGGTTTTCCCAAGATAACTTCTTGTGTTCTTGTGCATCGTTATTCTTCTTGTGATCTTGGTTATTGCAACTATTGTATATGGTATTGTTGCATTGTTTATGATTCAAGTTCACGCTAAATGAAATAAACTACATGTGCTTGAGTCATCATTGAGAAAATTCAATAGGCAATAGGGGCCTCGGGCAACAGGTTCGAGTAGCAAGCAGCGAGCAACAGAGTTTGGGCAGCGGGCAATGAGCAACAAAGTTTGGGCAACGGGTAGTAGGGTTTTGGGTAGCCAAAGATTAGTTTTGTGCTTGAAGGACTAAGCACAAATTCTTCAGTTTCCTGTGCCTAAAGGACAAGACATATTTTTTAGCAAGTTATATTTCCCGTTAAAGTTCTAATTTGGAGATGGCCGCTGTCGATTTGAGGTTGGAGGACAGGTTGGAGAGTGCATCTAACTTCGTACCTTGGTAGCAAGGGTCACATTGGTTCTCATGGAGAATTGATTGTTTGAGTTTGCTAACACAATTGTGACCCCATTGATGGATCGAAAGGACTAGGCTGCCCATGAGTTGAAAGATGTGGAAGCGAGAGGATCATTTGAGATGTGGTGAAGGATCATTTGATTCCTCACATATCTAATAAGAATTCAGCCAGAGAGATGTTTGTAGCTCTAACGAATCTTTTTCAGAGCAGTGATGCAAACAGGAAGATGGTGTTGAGTGAAAAGCTCATAGACACTGAGATGACTAGAGTAGATACAGTGACCAATCATTTCACCAAAATCACTCAAGTATGTGATCAATTGGTAGCTATTGGGAAAGGTGTGTCATATGAGGAGTTGGTGAGGACGACCTTGAATGGTTTCTCTAAGCCATGGCCCCCATTCATCAAATGTATCATGGTGCGAGAGACACCTCCCAAGTTTGATAGGCTATGGGATGATTTCATCTAGGAGGAGATTCTGGAGGAATCTCTAGTAGGCCAATAGGTTGGTGATGATGAGAATCTGGCCCTTGCTAGTCAAGCAAGCAGGAGCAAGGGGAATACAAGTGGAGAGTCAACTCCATAGGTTGGAAAGAAGGATCTGAGCAAAGTGAAATGCTTTGTGTGCCACAAGAGTGGCCACTATGGTTCATAGTGTCTTGAACGAAAGAAAGGGAAGAGTAAGTCTCAACAGGTAACAACATGTGCAAGAGCTCAAGTCAAGGAGTTTGTTGAGAAATTTAAGAAGGAATTCTTGTTAGTCTCTTCTCTTTCTTGCATAGATTCCAGTTGTGTCTAGTTCATGGATAGCGGGGCTTCTCGTCACATGACGTGGACACATGAGTTGTTCACCATTTGGTCAGAGACAGACTCAGATTTGCATGTGGAGTTTGACAATGTAGGACAATGGATACGCCATCTCTTTTGAGGATGGTCGGGTTCTTATTTGACCAAAGGGATCTGACATAGACTTAGCTTGAGTTCTTGGTGTCAGAGAGGGCAAGGTATATAGGTTGCAGGGAAAGCCTATAGGTGGATCCAAGATTCCAAGGGGATCTTGGATCATGGATCGATGTTAGTGACAGAGGACAAGGAGCAGGAGGCTTCGAAGGGTGAGCAAAGTTCTTAGACTTCTAGTGTGAGGTGTCAACCTTTAGATGGGTAGAGGGAGTTAGCCCCTTCTAGTTCAATCCAGAGATCTAATTGGTATGGCATGGAATTGATGGATGCTTAGGAGCAAGTTGAGGTTCCTAGGAGTGCATTGAGGGAGAGTAGGCCTCTCACGTAGTTTCCAAACTTCAGGGCACTAATATATTATGTTGTTGAGGAGGCAATAGTTCAGTAGGAGCATCAAGATGCCTTAGTACAGGATGATGTGAGCAACATTGTGTCAAGGTCGGAGGGAGAACTAGTTCCAGGTGGCTCTTAGAGAATTACCTTCCTCGCTAAGAGGGAGTGTTGATGTTTGTAGCATTGGATAGGTACTTCCACATTAGTTTTGTGTCTAACATGTGGAAGTCGTCCTTAATATACCTCTCAAGACTTAGGAAATTCACTTTAATAAAGTGATTATTAAAGTGAATGTCTTTTTGTAATTAATGGAGTTTAATTTAAGTCAAATTTCTAAGTATTTGGCATTAGTGAGTTAAATTAAATCCTAGCTATTAGATCATAAAGTGAAGGTGAGATCTAATCTCAACCATTGATCACTTTGGAGATCTACGGTTTTGGATTTAGGGTAAACTCAAGATTATAAGACAGCCTAGGTGAGAGGAGGAGACACACAGAGTGAGAAGGACTTTAATCCAAGTGTGTAGGGGTAGGGTTCGAGAAAATAAGCAATTCAACTAAGGAAGTAGCAACCAACAAGATTGAAGGACAGATCTTGAGGTGATAGGCTAGGCTATTTTGCTGTTTTGTATTTTCCTCAGGTGGGCCATTATCCCAGGACAGGAGCCCAGTTTTTATATTAATAAAATCATCATAGTACTGGTTTTCCCTTAGTGTTTTTTCCAAGGGTTTTTACCTAGAAAATTACGTGTACAAATGTGTATGGGTTCCTGTTGTGCTTCCGCTGATTTATTTATTTAGATTGTTAAAACTTAGCTGTGTTTTTGATTCAGCAAATCTGCTTAATAAGAGTATTACAACAAGGTATTTGCTAGGTTATAAATTGCCGGTTGCTGGGTCTGAAATTTAATACCCGCTTTATGCAAAAGATGTGCCTTTATTCTTGGGTAAGAGCTCTTATATGGCTGATTAGAGGGATTGCACTGCCATTCCCATCAACCACCTGTAGGAATTATTGCAATCTTAACATGACTCCAAAGATGATAGTAGTCAGTCCTATTTTAGGGCTTAGGTACTAAAGGAAGAGAAGTAGCTTGGTTGGAAGCCATTGCTGATGCAAAAAAATTAAAAACAGATCTGCAATAAATAAAATGGATAATGGAAGCATAAACCCGAAGAAAACACTAAATTAATTGCAAGAAAGTTCAAGAAAGTTTGCTGCTTACCTAAACACACAGGAAATAGTTGTTGAAGCTGCCCAAAACACCCCAAAATGATTGCTGTAGCTGAAGCTGCTCAAAAACACCGCAAAATGATGGCTGTAGCTGTCCAAAACACCATTGAGTGCTTGCTGTCCCATTAATGATCGATTAACCTCCAATTAGGGTTTAATTTGAAATTGATGGGTCCATTGGTTAAAACCATTCAAAATCAGAGCTTTTAGTCTTGGAAATGCACAATGTGGTATGACTTGGAAACACATTTCTAGTCGTATGAAACGTGTTTCCCACAACCTCTAATTAGGGTTTAATTCCAAATTGGTGGGTCCCATTGGTGAAACCCATAAAAAATTGAAGCATTTAGTCTTGGAAGTGCACCATGTGGTACGGCTTGGAAATATGTCTTTGGTTGTACAAAATTTGTTTCCCACACGTGGGACATGTTTGTATGGCCAAAAATGTGTTTTAGGGTTGTGCCACACGCGTTTCTATACAAAAACGTGTTTCATATGGCGGGAAACACGTTTTAGGGCTGTACCATATGTTTTTGCATTTTTGATTAGAAATGTACGAGGTACGACCCTCCCATATGTTTTTGCATTTTTGCTCACTTGGAGAGAGTGGGAGGGAGCTTTGGCATGAGGTTTATTGCATGAGGCAAGGCTAGCTTGGGCACATATCTTCATGGAGAGAGGCATCTAGCTTGGAGCCTGGTTTATTTACTGAGGAGCTTTCATTGTTGTGGAGGGCACACTGGTTGAGGAGGGCGCATCAGCAGTGGGGAGGTCTTACACCTGTCAGATTGCAGTGGGATCAGTTTCAGAGGGAGGCCACACACCAGTGCTTGATTACTGTGGAGGGGTTTTCCATTTAGAGCTCACAGTTTGCATCTGCTTGGTGGTTTTGAGAGCATTTATGAGGGGCACACCTGGTTCATTTGGACTTGTATTTCAGCTTGGATCAAGTTGCTATTGTACCAGGTTCATCTATATTTGGTACGTGCTGTATTCCACCATCTCTTTTCTTCATATATAGACATATATCCCAAACTGGCTTTCCCCGGGGGGGTTTTATCTAGGGTCATGTTGACCAAAAGTACCTATGTACAAAATGATGTGTGTTAGTCTTTTAGATCTGCTTATTTTCAGCTGTAAAGATATCTAGGTGTGTTGTATTTATTTTAGTATGCATGTGCTTACTTCTGGTTACTAAAACTTAATGCTAGAGCTCCTAAAATTGCAAGTACAACTGTAACAAATCAGCAAAAAGTTCCTGAACTGTTGGCTGCTCTAAAACAGCAGCAATAACAGTGGAAACTTAGAGCCAATATGTGGTCAAAGATAGACCCAATTGGCAGCTTGATATGACTTGGTAAATATTCATGGTATCAGAGCTGAAGTGGCTGATTTTTGAGTAGTTTGGACAACATATGTGTTGGCTGTCATATACATCTTCTTGGCAGATTTTTGTAGACAACCATTGATTATTTCAGTGGTTGTTAGTGGGCAGATTTTTGTAGAGGATAGTTGGGCAGTTGTGACAGTTTGTCGTCAGTCTCTTTTCCCACCTACTGAGTAGGAGTGAGGCTGACTTGACTCGACCTCTTTTCATACCTATTTTGCTAGGAGTGAGGTCGGAGTACGCTTGTCTCTTTTCACATCTGTGTTGACAGGAGTGAGGCAGCGTTACCTTTGCAGTTTGAGCATCAGTTGGAGTGCAGTTTGGCAGAGATGTCAACATCTCAGATGCGTGTTGAGGACAGGCTAGCTGGGGCTAGCAATTGGTCGCCTTGGAAGGCGAGGATGGTCTTTGTCTTAGAGGACCTCGAACTATGGGACATAGTTGCGACACTTGTTCCTGTTCTTCCTGTTACTGCCCCCATCTTGTTGGCAGAGTTCAGGAAGAGGAAGGAGGAGGCAAAAAGGACCATTTGTGATGTAGTTCGTGATCATATCATACCCCATTTGTCTGGGAATATTAATGCATACGAGATGTGGTCATCTCTATGTAAGTTGTATGAGAGCTCCAATGAGAACCGGAAGATGGTTCTTCACGACCGACTCAGGGGCATTCGCATGCTCAAGGATGAGTCGGTAACTTCATTCATTGGTTGCTACACTCAGATTAGAGACGAGCTTGGAGCCGTCAGAGAGGTGGTGGACCCTAACTCTTTGGTGAGGCAAGCTATAAATAGCTTCACCAAACCGTGGGGTCCATTTGTTCATGGCATTGTTGCCAGGGAGGTCATGCCTACATGAGAGAGGATTTGGGATGACTTCGTCTAGGACGAGATTAGGCTTGTAGCAGAGGCCTCTGGACAACGACAACAACAACAACAGTCTGGTCAAGGTGATGAGGATCTTGCTCTTTGGACAAAGGGCAAGAAAAAGGCTGGCCATGGGGGTAGGCAGGGTCCCAAGTTTGGGGCCCCCACCACAAGGGAGTGGAGGAGAGAGCAGCAGTGGTCAGAAGAGAGATATGAGCATAGTGAAGTTCTTTGTTTGTAAGAAGTTGGGACACTATGTTGGACAGTGTCCCAACAGGAAGAAGAAGAGGGTTGGTACCGCAACTACAACAGAGGAGGCAGAGTTTTAGACACAGTTTTAGAGAGTGTGCTTTCCTCATATGCTGCACTTTAGTTGAGACATCACCCAGTATTTGTCATATTGACAGTGGGGATTTGAGCCATATCACTGGAGTCAGAGAGCACTTGACTGATCTCAGAGACACCGACGTCAGGATAGAGATTGCTCTTGGAGATGATACATTGGTCAGAGTTGCTAGGATTGTCACAGTTACCTTTCAGAGAGATAGCATGCCACCTATATCGTTCAGGGACATTCTCTACCCTCCAGGATAGAGGTCTTGAGGTGACATTCAGAGTCACCGAGGTACTCATTCACCCTCGGGGTTCTTCGCTTGCCTCAGGACAAGTGATTGGAGTGAGGGATGGGAAACTGTTCAGATTGCTTTTTCAGCCTCTTCATGCATTGGCAGCGAGCAACGACAACAACAGACAGATATGTGAGTTATGGCATCATAGGATGGCCCACCTACATCATGGAGCTATCAGAAGACTGAGAGAGGTTGTGATCGGAGTGCCATAGATCAGTATAGAGCATTAAGATGTTTGCAGAGGGTGTGCACTTGGTAAGTTTACCAAGGCCTCGCTCCCCAACAGTGACTCCAGGTCGGCTGGGATACTGGATTTAGTACACACGGATGTGTGTGGGCCCATGACTTAGAGGTCATTTAGTGGTTGTGAGTACTATCTCGCATTTATTGATGACTACTCAAGGAAGACTTGGATCTATTTCGTGAAGGCCAAGAGTGAGGTCATCACACGGTTGCAAGAGGTCAAAGCTCTTGTGGAGAACCAATCTGGAAAGAGGATCAAAGTCTTGCGGTCGGATAACGAGGGAGAGTATTTCTTGAGACAATTTGTGGACTTCTGTGCCCAGCATGGCATTAGAAGACAGATGATCGTACCATACAACCCCCAACAGAATGCGGTTGTCGAGAGGAAGAACCAGACTATTACCGGTGCAGGGAGATCCATGCTGCACGATCAGAGTTTGCCTTTGTACTTATGGGCAGAGGAATGTGCTACTGCAGTTTACCTGCAGAACAAGAGCCCCCACAGGGTATTGGGGAAGATGACTCCTGAGGAGGCTTTCACTGGTAGGAGGCTTGATGTCGAGCACATCAGGATCTTTGGGTGCTTAACCTTTTCTCATGTCCCCTCGTAGAGGAGGACAACGCTAGACTCCACAACCCAGTTCTAGTTGGATAATCAAAGGTGTCCAAAGCCTATCGCATCTACATTCCTCCACTTAGGAGAGTGGTGGTGAGAAGAGATGTCAGATTTGAGGAGGATAGGGCTTTTCAGAGATCTCTTGAGTCGAGAGTCAGATTTGTGGATGATGCAGAGGCACCGCTTGATGTCTCAGAGGGAGCACAACCTCAGGTTTTAGGTACACCAGTATCAGGGGTGACAAGGTCACCATGCACAGCCTCAGGTTTTAGGTACATGAGTATCAGGGGTGACAAGGTCACCATGCACAGCTTCAGGGTCACAGTCAGAGCATGTTCAGTCAGAGGCAGACTTTAGATTCTCAGAGTGTTGAGACGAGTTCTGAGGTATTCACTCTTGGGCAGAGAGACCTTACTTCTCCGTTGACCACTTCAGGGAAGAGGAGACCTAGATGGTTTCAGGATACCCTGAAGGAGGGAAAAGAGAATGTAGGGGAGCCCAAGAGCCAGGTTAGAGAGAGCAGACCTCCAGTCAAATTGGGAGCATATTTGGCACTAGTGATGAGTATCAGGGATACTGACCCACAGACATTTGTGCAGCCAATGGACTAGCAGGTCTGGAGAGAGGCCATGGTAGAGGAGTATATCTCCATTGTGCACAATGATGTCTTTGAGGTGGTTCCGAGGCCAGTGGGGAAGTCAGTTGTGACTTCCAGGTGGTTGTACAAAACCAAGTTTGCTGCAGATGGCAGCATTGAGAAACACAAGGCCTGTTTTGTGGCATGAGGCTTCTCTTAGATTGAGGGAGTCGATTATGACGAGAGATTCGCACCAGTTGCGAGATACACCTCCATCAGGAGTATCATTGCCATAGCAGCAGAGATGGGTTGGAGCATTCACCAGATGGATGTGAAGACCACATTTCTGAATGGCTTTATTGATGAGGAGGTGTACACAGAGCAACCGCAGGGGTTTGAGGTGAGTGATAGGGAGACTCACGTGTGTCTTTTAAGAAAGACACTTTATGGTCTGAAGCAAGCTCCCCGAGCTTGGTATTCATGCATAGACACTTGCTTCAGATGGGCTTCGAGAAGAGCGATGCTGATCCTAACCTCTACTACATCATTAGAGGTGGGGACACACTCATTCTCATCTTATATGTGGATGACTTGTTCATCACTGGAGTCGAGGATCTCATAGCTGAGTGCAAGCTGGGACTTGCATCAGAATTTGAGATCAGTGATATTGGATTTGAGATCAGTGATATTGGATTGATGCACTACTTTCTTGGTATGGATGTATGGCAGGAGGAGGGTCACATATTTCTCGAGCAGGGGAAGTATGCAACAAATATTTTGAGCAGATTTCAGATAAAGGACTGCAGACCTATGTCTACACCTATGATTACCAATTGGAAGAAGCTTAGTGCTGTAGATAGCCAGTTGGTAGATGCCACATTTTACAGGTAGTTGATCGGTTCACTCATGTATCTGGTTAACACCAAACCAAATATTTGTTTTGTCGCGAACACTCTCAGCCAACATATGGTAGAGCCGAGGAGTGTTCACATGATTGGGGAAAAACACGTTTTGAGGTACATTGTTGGGACAATTGATTATGGCGTGTAGACTATATCAGAGGTGATGGAGTCAGTTTGGTTTGCTACACAAACTCAGACTGGGCAGGATGTGCTACTGACAGGAAAAGCACCTCAGGGTGCTGCTTTGGTTTGGGTTCATGACTTGTTTCCCGGTTTAGTCGGAAGCAGAAGTCAATTGCTTTGAGTTTGGTCGAGACAGAGTACATGGCGACAGTCGGGCCAGTTGCGAGGCCATTTGGCTTCGTAAGATGTTGGTTGAATTGTTTGGTCAGGAGATGCCATTGACCGTCATTCACTGTGATATTCAAAATTGCATAAAACTCTCTGAGAATCCAGTGTTTCATTCTAATGTCCCCATTTTGGGACATTATAACTTTATAGAGTGCTATACCTACCAGAGTAGCCAGATAGGGGTGATAGAGAGTTTGGGAGATATTGAGGGGTTTTATTGGGCTTGACTTGCATCGTTCATCATTAGGATCCATTCTACACAACTTGGTTTTGGTTTCGTTGCATTCCAACGATTTCCGCAATTTTGAGTTATTATGGGTCATATCTTAATTAATTTCACTAAGAAGGTCATAATGTGCATATTACTTGGAGAAACCTCTTAGTGTAATAGCTCATTGGAATCGGGAAGACGAGCACTACAGGATAAGATGATGAGAAGTGACTTTTAGTGGTCGGAGAAGCCATAAGGATGGATAAATCATTTTTTAGAGGTAAAATGATTAATTAATTAATTAAGTGATTTAATCAAGGAACAATAAAATAAAGTAAAAGTCACTTGGAGGGAAAAGGTCAACAATGAATTCGGGTTTCAACAGTGAATTAGGGTTTTGGAAAGCTATAAGAGAAGAGTCAGCGACCTAATTCATCATTATGCAGATCATGACTTGTCATTGAGGAGAGGCGCATCTCAGGAGAGATAGTTCAGTGGATTCCATGAGGAGGACACCAGTTGGCTGATTTCAGTGTTGAGAGACACACCCTAGTCACCGGGAAGATCACACAGGTCTTCCATCATTCTTCAGCAACAGTTATGCAGGGTCCAGTAGCAAGGGCCCACTTATCCAGGGTGAAGGCACAACTCCTGAGGAGGTTCAGGGAATCAATTTGTCCTATCCAGAGAGAGTTCAGAGATTCCCCTCCGACCCAGTTGAGAGGAAGGCAAGGCGCATCTTTTGCCTGCTTCCTCGTTAGATTCTGACGGAGGAATCATCTGGGGCGCATTTTTAGACTTGGAAGTGCGACACTTTTGGCGGACACATTTGAGGTTCTCGAGAGAGCATCATATCAGATTCAGGGAAACCCTTTCGACTCGTTTCCTAGTAGACCAAGGCGATCATTTTGAGATACATCTCGGCTGATTCCGATGGTCGAATCACTAGGATGTATTTTGCCAGTGAGAGAGGGGCGCATTCCCCCAGGGGGATCCATCCGGGGTCTAGATCCACCAACAGAGGGGTCGGTGAGCTACCAGGCCTGTGAGCTAAAGCAGGGTGCACGATTTGGGACAGTTTCCAGGCCATTCCGAGAGGTATAGCTGCCAGGGCGAACTTTCTAGACTTCCAGCAGTTACCATACGTGCTGCCATAGCTCCAGCTCATCCATTGATCCTGCAGTGCTCATCTATTATCGAGTATTATCATTTAGTTTTCTTATTGTATTCCGTCTAAGATCCTTTTGTCTTTTCATCTAGCCGAGTGATTCATTTTATTTAGCCGCATTCGGCCTTTGTACTCCGCAGAGATATCATAATATAAACTTTGCAGTCCTTTGTCACATTTGTTATTTGTATGATCATTTATATTCTGTAAACGATTAATCCTACACACACATTAACAACGTTTCCTAGACTAGCCAAGTCAGGAACATTACATTCATGACCGGTCGAAGCACATTGAGATCATGTACCACTTCATCCGTGATTGGGTTCAGAGAGGCGCAGTTCAGTTGCAGTATATATCGATTGACGACCAGGTTGTAGATATACTCACTAAGGCCCTGTGCCAAGGGACAAACATGTCTACTTCAGAGACAAGATGGGCTTGGTGAGGAACACCTTCCTCGGTAAAAGGGAGTGTTGAGATTATGTACCTTGGGAGGTGTTCCCCATGAGTTTCTGCTCTCCTAAACACATATTGGATGTACTATGTACTTTGTGGGATCAGTTTCAGAGGGAGGCCACACACCAGTGCTTGATTACTGTGGAGGGGTTTTCCATTCAGAGCTCACAGTTTGAATCTGCAGTAGTTTTGGTGGTTTTGAGAGCATTTATGAGGGGCACACCTTCCTAGGGAACACCTGGTTCATTTGGACATGTATTTCAGCTTGGATGAAGCTCCTATTGTATCGGGTTCATCTGTATTTTGTACTTGCTGTATTCCACCATCTCTTTTCCTCATATATAGACATATATCCCAAACTGGTTTTCCCGGGGGGGGGTTTAATCCAGGGTCAGGTTGGCCAAAAATATATGTGTACAAAATGATGTGTGTTAGTCTTTTAGATCTACTTATTTTCAGCTGTAAAGATCTTGTGTTGTATTTATTTTAGTATGCATGTGCTAACTTCTGGTTACTAAAACTACATGCTAGAGCACCTAAAATTTCAAGTACAACCGTAACAAATCAACAAGAAGTTCCTGATTTGTTGGCTGTCCTAAAACAACAACAAAACCTTTTCATAACAGTTGAAACTTAGAGCCAATCTTTGGTCAAAGATAGACCCAGTTGGCAGCTTGATAAGACCAGGTAAATCTTCAGAGGTAGCACACAAGGTCAGACTTGTGTGTAAGGGTTTCTTCTACAGAGCTTCAAGCAGCAAGGGCACAAACTTTAAATGGGATTGAAAAACAAGGGAGAAGGGCACACCATGCTTGGGTGCATTCACCTTCTGGAACTTGTATAGCAACTTAAGAGGGGCTACCGTTGTATCAGGTTCTTTTGTTTCATATACTTGTTGTATCTCACATTCTTTACATCACATATATAGACTTATATTCCAAACCGGTTTTCCTTGGGGGGTTTTGTCCAGGGTCGTGTTGACCAAAAACCTTTGTGTCCATTTTCATGTATGCTAGAGTTTAAAACAACATTACTTCAGTTGTAAAGATCTAGAGGTTTGTTACATATTTAAGGCATGCACGTATAACCTTTTGGCTACTAAAACTACATGCTAGAGCACCTTAAAAGCTTATGTAACCTTAACAAAACAGTAGTAAAGTTCCTGAATAGTTTGCTGTTATAAAACAACAACAAAGACTTGTTTGACAGCTGAAACTTAGAGCCAACATGAGGTCAAAGACGGATCTAGTTGGCAGCTTGTTAGGACCTCAGAAAATCTTCATGGTATTAGAGCCCTTGGTGGCTAAATCTTGCTGATTTTGGACAACATTTCTTAATAGTTCTTGGCAGCTTGTGGGAAGATTTCTTGACAGCTTTTTGACAGTGATTTGTAGCAGCTTGTTGGCAGAAATTTGAGTGACAGTTGTAGTAAAGTTGGTGGATCTAGACTCGGCCTCTTTTCAGACCTACTTGCTAGGAGTGAGGCTGATTTTTTAAAACCTCTTTTCACACATATTTGCTAGGAGGGAGGTTGTAGTTCTACTGCCTCTTTTCACACCTATGTTGACAGGAGTAAGGCAATGTTCTTTTGCAGTTGCAACATCAGAGTGAGTACAGTGGGCAGTCATCTCAGTATCCCAGATGCGGGCAAAGGATAGGCTAGTCGGAGCTAGCAACTGGTCCCCTTGGAAGACCATGCTTATCTTTGTACTAGACGATCTTGAACTATGGGATATAGTTCAGGCTCTTGTTGTTGTTCCTCTTGTCACTGCTCCCGTGTTGGTGGTAGAGTTTAGGAAGAGGAACGACAAGGCAAAGAGAACCATTTGTGATGTAGTGAGGGATCACATCATACCCCACTTGACTGGTAAAGACTTTGCATTTGAAATGTGGGCATCCTTTTGCAAGCTTTACTAGAGCTCTAACTAGAATCGGAAGATGGTTTTGCAAGAGAGACTCAGGAGCATTCTGATGCTCAAGACAGAGTCAGTCACTTCTTACCTTGGCATATGTTGATATTATGGTAGCTGCGGGAGGTATTAACCTCCATTTGTGACCTTTGACAAGATAAGAATATTCCAGAAGCAAGAAAAAAATTGAATATAGCCCTAGAAAAGATGTCGGCTAAAGGAAATAATTAATACTAAGTAATTAGCACCCAGAATGAGAAGTCGACCCAGGCAATCTGGCAGAAGCAGTATAAATACAGGAGGCCAATCTTCATTTTAGCCAGACTTCTTAGAATTACAGAAGTGCACTTGTGCGCACTCTAGAAGGCCAGTTTGTGCACAAGTCTGAGGAGGAGCTGCTGTCGTCAGTCCTGCAATCTATATTCTCGGTCTTTCTGGGTTGGACTCTCTGATCAGTCTTGGTTATCTTTGCTTGGTGCCTTAGCCTTGGTTGGCTATTGATCTGCTACCG
>ML780948.1:174571-186672 GCA_009831015.1 Picea engelmannii | reverse complement strand
GTGTCTTTAGGACAACAACGGATATCTCAGGGTGGTGAGGATCTTGCTCTTTGGAAAAAGGGAAAGAAGAAGGTCGGAATGGGTGCATGACAGGGTCCCAAGTTTTGGGCCAAACCACAGGGAGAGAGCAGTAGTGGGCATAAGAGGGATATGAGCAAAGTGAAGTGCTTTGCTTGTAAGAGGATGGGGCAATATGCTGGACAGTGTCCTAACAGGAAGAAGAAGCAGGGTGGTACGACATCTACAACAGAGGAGGCAAATATTCAGACACAGTTTGAGAGGGAGTGTGCCTTCCTCATTTGCTGCACTTAAGTTGAGATGACACCCAATTTTTGGTACATAGACAACGTGGCTTCGAGGCACATGAATGGTGCGATGGACCATTTTACTGATCTTAGAGATATAGAGGTCAGTATGGAGATTACTCTTGGAGATGACACCATAGTCAGAGTTGTTGGGCATGGCATAGTTATCTTTTAGAGAGATAGCTTGCCACCTATTTCGTTCATGGATGTTCTCTACATCCCTGGGTTGAAGAAGAAATCAATATCAGTTTCCACCCTCTAGGATAGGGGTCTCGAGGTGTCGTTCAGAGGGAGAAAGGTCCCCATACACCTTAAGGGGTCCTGTCTCACCTCAGGGCAAGTGATTGCAGTGAGGGATGGGAAACTATTTAGATTGCTTTTTCAGCCACCGCATGCTTTGGCAACGAGTAGCGACAACAACAATCAATTATGTGAGTTATGGCTTTAGAGGATGGCTCACCTTCATCATGAGGCTCTTGGAGGATTGAGAGAGGTTGTGACAGGAGTTCCACAGTTCAGTTCAAAGGATTAGGATGTATGCAAAGGGTGTGCGCTTGGTAAGTTTACCAAGGCTTCCTTTCCCAGAAGTGACAGTAGGTCAGTTGGGGTACTCGATTTAATATACACAGATGTGTGTGGGCCCATGTCTCGGGCGTCCTTGAGTGGTCGTGAGTATTATCTCACATTCATTGATGACTACTCCAGGATTACCTGGATCTATTTCTTGAAGACCAAGAGTGAGGTCTTCAAGAGGTTCCAAGAGTTCAAAGCTCTTGTGGAGAACCAAAGAGGAAAGAGGATCAAGGTCCTGTGGTCAAATAACAGAGGTGAGTATTCCTCCAGTGCGTTTGTAGACTTCTGTACCGGTGCAGGGATCAAAAGACAGATGATCATGCCTTACAACCCCCAATAGAACGATGTTTCTGAGAGGAAGAACATGGCGATTACAGGTGCAACGAGATCTATGTTGCACGATCAAAGTTTGCCTCTATACCTATGGGTAGAGGCGAGTGTTGCTGTAGTTTACATGTAGAACAAGAGCCCCCATAATATTTTGGGGAAGATGACTCCTGAGGAGGCCTTCACTGGTAGGAGGCCCAATGTTGAGCACATCGGGATTTTTGGTTGCTTGACTTATTCTCATGTCCCCTCAGAGGAGGACAAAGCTAGACCCCACAACCCAACAGGGGATTCTAGTTGGATACTCAGAGGTCTCCAAAGCCTATCGGATTTACATTCCATCACTGCGGAGAGTGGTGGTGAGCAGAGATGTTACATTTGAGGAGGGTAGAGCTTTCCAGAGATCTCTAGAGTCGAGAGTCAGTATTGAGGATGATGCAGAGGCACAAATTGATGTCTTAGAGGGACCACAACCTCAGGTTTATGGTACACCAGTTTCAGGGGTGACAGGGTCACCTTGCACAACTTCAGGTTCACAGTCACAGAGGGTTCAGGTAGAGGGTGTAGAGGCTTTAGGATCTCAGAGTGTTGGGATTAAGTTTGAGGCAGATACTCTTGGGCAAGGAGTTCTTTCTTCTCCTTTGATTGCTTCAATGAAGAGGAAACCAAGATGGTTTTCAGAGACCCTAAAGGAAGCCAAGGAGAATGTAGGAGAGCCCAAGAGACAGTTTAGAGAGAGCAAAGCACCAGAGAGGCTTGGGTCCTATTTGGCTATGGTGACGAGTATCTCAATTACAGAGCCACAAACATTTGCACAGACAGTTGACCAACAGGTTTGGCAAGAGGCCATGTTGGAGGAGTATGACTGCATTATGCGCAATGATATTTGAGAGGTGGTTCTGAGGCCAGTGGGGAAGTCAGTTTTGAGTTCCAGATGGTTGTACAAAACCAAGTATGTTGCAGATGGAAGTATAGAGAAACACATGGCCCGATTTCTGGCGCGATGATTCTCTCAGGTAAAGGGAGTTGATTATGATGAGACATTCACACCAGTTGCGAGATACACCTTGATCAAGAGTATTATTGCCATAACGGCGAAGATGGGTTGGAGTATACATCAAATGGATGTAAAGACCGCATTTCTCAATGGCTTTATAGAGGAGGTGTATATTAAGCAGCCACATGGGTTCGAGGCGAGTGAGAGAGAGTCTCACATGTGCCTTTTGAGAAAGGCACTATATGGTCTGAAGCAAGCTCCCAGAGCTTGGTATTCACGCATTGACACATACTTGCTTCAGATGGGATTTGAGAAGGGCGATGCTGATCATAACCTCTATTACATCATTAAAGGTGAGGACACACTCATTCTCATTTTGTATGTGGATGACTTGTTCATCACAGGTGCAGAGGATCTCATAGCTGAGTGCAAGATGAGACTTGCATTAGAGTTTGAGATGAGTGACATCGGTTTGATGCACTATTTTCTGGGCATGGAGGTATGGCAGGAGGAGGGTCACATCTTCCTCGGACAAGGGAAGTATGCTTTAAACATTTTGAGCAGGTTTCAGATGGAGGACTGCAGGCCTATGTCAACACCCATGGTCACCAACTGGAAGAAGCTCTGTGCTTTAGATTCCCAGTTGGTGGATGCTACAGTTTATAGACAGTTGATCGGTTCATTGATGTATCTGGTCAACACTCGACCAAATATTTGTTTTGCTGTGAACACACTCAACCAACATATGGTAGAGCCGAGGAGTGTTCATTGGATTGGGGCAAAACATGTGTTGAGGTACATTGCAGGGTCAGTTGATTATGGCCTGGACTATATCAGAGGTGATGGAGTCAGTTTGGTTGGCTACACAGACTCAGACTGGGCAGTATCTGCGACTGATAGGAAGAGCACCTCAAGGTGCTGTTTTGGGTTGGGGTGAGGACTTGTTTCCTAATACAGCCAGAAACAAAAGTAAGTTTCTTTGAGTTTCATCGAGGCAAAGTATATGGCGACCAATCAGGCCAATTGTGAGGCCATTTGGCTTCATAAGATGCTGGTAGGATTATTTGGTCAGGAGTTGTCTCCGACTATCATTCACTGCGATACTCAGAGTTGTATCAAACTTTGAGAATCTAGTTTTCCATGATAGGTCAAAGCATATAGAGATTAGATACCACTTCATCAGAGATTGGGTTCAGAGAGAGGCAGTACAATTACAATATATATCGACTAACGAGCAGATTTCAGATATTCTAACCAAGGGCCTGCCGCGGGGCAAACATGTCTACTTCAGAGACAAGATGGGCTTGGTGAGAAACACTTTCCTCGGTAAGAGGGAGTGTTGAGATTTGGGTACCTTGGGAAGTGGTCCCCTTGTGGTTTTGAGTCTCTAACCACAAGTGGGAAATATTTTGGTACTATGTACCTTGTACTTTATGTCTAATTCAACTTTGACTTAACTTAAGTCAAAAAGTTGAATTTTTGTCACTTAGGCAAAAGTGACTAATTATTCACTTTATGGGTGAATGAGGGGACATAAAGTGAACTTGGGGAACTTAACCCAAAGTGGTTTTGTGAGTGAGATTATTGTGGGATGATCTCAACCTTTGATTAGAGATGGGATGTAGAGATCTCAACCATCCATCTCTAAGGTTTTCTTATAGAGGTACAAGAGGGGCACATAGGGCCAAGTAAGGCTTATTCTATCTTTTGTTCACTTGGAGAGGAAGAGGAGAGCAATGCAGATGGGAATGGAAGCAATGAATGAGGTTTTCAAGGGTGCCTCCTTCCATGGAGGGCTCTAGGAGGCTTTGGCTTCCATTATTTTGTGGTGTTGATGCTTGCTTGGAGGAGGGCACACTTATAGCAGGCAGGACTTACACTTGTCAGATTGCATTGCAGAGTCTTTTGTTGGAGAGGTTGTTGAGATTATGTGCCTTGGGAGTTGTTCCCCATGTGTTTCTGCTCTCTTAAACACATGTGGGATGTACTATGTACTTTGTGTCTAATTTCACTTTGACTTGGGAGTTTCAAGTCAAAAGTGAAATTTTGTCATTTATGCCTAAAATGACTATTAATTCATTTTGTGGGTGAATTAGAGACATAAAATGAACTCAGGGAACTTAACCCAAAGTGGGTTATTGAGTGAGATTCTTTTGGAGAGATCTCAATCTTTGATTAGATGGGAGATGGGATGATCTCGGCCATCCATATCCTAGGTTTCCTTATGGAGGTTCAAGAGGGGCGCAAAGGGCAAAGGAGAGGTCATAACTTCATTTGCTCACTTGGAGAGATTGAGAGGGAGCTTTGGCATGAGGTTTGTTGCATGAAGCAAGGCTAGCTTGGGTGCATATCTTCATGGAGAGAGTCATCTAGCTTGGAGCCTGGTTTATTTACTGAGGAGCTTTCATTGTTGTGGAGGGCACACTTGTTGAGGAGGGTGCATCAACAGTGGGGAGGTCTTACACCTGTCAGATTGCAGTGGGATCAGTTTCAGAGGGAGGCCACAGACCAGTGCTTGATTACTGTGGAGGGATTTTCCATTTAGAGCTCACAATTTGCATTTGCTTGGTGGTTTTGAGAGCATTTATGAGGGGCACACCTTCCTACGGCGCACCTGGTTGATTTGGACTTGTATTTCAGTTTGGATCAAGCTGGTATTGTATCAGGTTCATCTATATTTTGTATGTGCTGTATTCCACCATCTCTTTTCCTCATATATAGATATATATCCCAAACTGGATTTCCTCGGGGGGGGGGTTATCCAGGGTCATGTTGACCAAAAATACATGTGTACAAAATGATGTGTGTTAGTCTTTTAGATCTGCTTATTTTCAGCTGTAAAGATATCTAGGTGTGTTATATTTATTTTAGTATGCATGTGCTTCTAGTTACTAAAACTACATGCTAGAGCACCTAAAATTGCAAGTACAACCGTAACAAATCAGCAAGAAGTTCCTGAACTGTTGGCTGTCCTAAAACAGCAGCAAAACCTTTTCATAATAGTTGAAACTTAGAGCCAATCTGTGGTCAAAGACAGACCCAATTGGCAGCTTGATAGGACCTAGTAAATTTTCATGGTATCAGAGAGCTGAGGTGGCTGATTTTTGAGCAATTTGGACAACATATGTGTTGGCTGTCATATACATCTTCTTGGCAGATTTTTGTAGACAACCATTGATTATTTCAGTGGTTGTTAGTGGGCAGATTTTTGTAGAGGACAGTTGGGCAGTTGTGAAAGTTTGTCGTCGGTCTCTTTTCCCACCTACGGAGTAGGAGTGAGGCTGACTTGACTCGACCTCTTTTCACACCTATTTTGCTAGGAGTGAGGTCCCAAGTTTGGGGCCCCACCACAAGGGAGTGGAGGAGAGAGCAACAATGATTAGAAGAGAGATATGAGCAAAGTGAAGTGCTTTGTTTGTAAGAAGTTGGGGCACTATGCTGGACAGTGTCCCAATAGGAAGATGAAGAGGGTTGGTACCGCAACTACAACAGAGGAGGCAGAGTTTTAGACACAGTTTCAAAGAGAGTGTGCTTTCCTCATATGCTGCATTTTAGTTGAGACGACACCCAATATCTGGTATTCGAGCCATTTGACTGGAGTCAGAGAGCACTTGATTGATCTCAGAGACACCAAGGTCAGGAGATAGATTGCTCTTGGAGATGACACATTGGTCAGAGTTGTTGGGATTGAAACAGTTAACTTTCAGAGAGATAGCATGCCACCTATATCGTTCAGGGACTTTCTCTATGTCCTTGGGCTGAAGAAGAATTTGATTTCAGTTTCTACCCTTCAGGATAGAGGTCTTGAGGTGACATTCAGAGTCATCGAGGTACTCATTTACCCTTGAGGTTCTTCGCTTGCCTCAGGACAAGTGATTGGAATGAGGGATGGGAAACTGTTCAGATTGCTTTTTAGCCTCTTCATGCATTGACATCGAGAAACGACAACAACAGACAAATATGTGAGTTATGGCATTGTAGGATGGCCCACCTACATCATGGAGCTCTCATACGACTGAGAGAGGTTGTGACCAGAGTGCCACAGATCAATATAGAGCATCGGGATGTTTGCAGAGGGCGTGCGCTTGGTAAGTTTACCAAGGCCTCGCTCCGTAACAGTGACACCAGGTCGGCTGGGATACTGGATTTAGTACACACGGACGTGTGTGGGCCCATGACTCAGAGGTCATTGAGTGGTTGTGACTATTATCTCACATTTATTGATGACTAATCAAGGAAGACTTGGATCTATTTCTTGAAGGCCAAGAGTGAGGTCTTCACACGGTTCCTAGATTTCAGAGTTCTTGTGGAGAACTAATCTGGAAAGAGGATCAAAGTCTTGCGATCGAATAACGAGGGAGAGTATTCCTCGAGACAGTTTGTAGACTTCTATGCCCAACATGGCATTAGAAGACAGATGACCATACCACACAACCCCTAGCAGAATGGGGTTGCTGAGAGGAAGAACCAGACTATTACCGGTGCAGGGAGATCCATGCTGCACGATCAGAGTTTGCCTTTGTATTTATGTGCAGAGGCATGTGCTATTGCAGTTTACCTACAAAAGAGGAGCCCCCACAGGATATTGCAGAAGATGACTCCTGAGGAGGCCTTAACTGGTAGGAGGCCCGATGTCGAGCACTTCAGGATCTTTGGGTGCTTGACCTTTTCTCATGTCCCCTCAGAGAGGAGGACAAAGCTAGACTCCACAACCCAGCAGGGGATTCTAGTTGGATAATTAGAGGTGTCGAAAGCCTATCACATCTACATTCCACCACTTAGGAGAGTGGTGGTGAGAAGAGATGTCAGATTTGAGGAGGATAGGGCTTTTCAGAGATCTCGAGTCGAGAGTCAGATTTGAGGATGATGCGGAGGCACCGCTTGATGTCTCAGAGGGAGTACAGCCTCAGATTTTAGTTACACCAGTATCAGGGGTGACAGGGTCACCATGCACAGCTTCAGGGTCATAATCAGAGCATGTTTAGTCAGAGGGGGTACATACTTCAGGTTCTCAGAGTGTTGAGACAAGTCCTGAGCCAGTCACTCTTGGGCAGAGAGACCTTACTTCTCCGTTGATCACTTTAGGGAAGAGGAGACCTAGATGGTTTCAGGAGACCCTGAAGGAAGCTAGAGAGAATGTAGGGGAGCCCAAGAGCCAGGTCAGAGAGAGCAGACCTCCAGTCAGATTGGGAGCATATATGGCACTAGTGACGAGTATCAGGGATATTGACCCACAGACATTTGTGTAGGCAGTGGACTAGCAGGTCTGGAGAGAGGCCATGGTAGAGGAGTATGACACCATTGTGCGCAATGATGTCTGGGAGTTGGTTCCGAGGCCAGTGGGGAAGTGAGTTGTGACTTCCAGGTGGTTGTACAAAACGAAGTTTGTTGCAGATGGCAGCATTGAGAAACACACGACCCATTTAGTGGCACGAGGCTTCTCTTAGATGGGTTGCAGCCTTCACCAGATGGATGTGAAGACCACACTTATGAATGGCTTTATTGATGAGGAGTTGTGCATAGACCAACCGCAGGGGTTTGAGGTGAGGGATAGGGAGACTCGCGTGTGTCTTTTGAGAAAGACACTTTATGGTCTGAAGCAAGCTCCCCGAGTTTGGTATTCACGCATAGACACTTACTTGCTTTAGATGGGCTTCGAGAAGAGCGATGCTGATCCTAACCTATACTACATCATTAGAGGTGAGGACACGCTCATTCTCATTTTATATGTGGATGACTTGTTCATCACTGGAGCCGAGGATCTTATAGTTGAGTGCAAGTTGGGACTTGCATCAAAATTTGAGATGAGTGATATTGGATTGATGCACTACTTTCTAGGTATGGAGGTATGGCAGGAGGAGTGTCACATTTCTCGGGCAGGGGAAGTATGCAGCAGATATTTTGAGCAGATTTCAGATGGAGGACTGCAGACCGATGTCTATGCCTATGATTACCTACTGAAAGAAGCTTAGTGCTTCAGATAGCCAGTTGGTAGATGCCACAATTTACAAGATGTTGATCGGTTCACTCATGTATCTGGTTAACACCAGACCAAATATTTGTTTTGCCGTGAACACTTTCAGCCAACATATGGTAGAGCCGAGGAGTGTTCACATGATTGGGGAAAAACACGTTTTGAGGTACATTGCTGGGACAGTTGATTATGGCATAGACTATATTAGAGGTGATGGAGTTAGTTTGGTTGGCTACACAGACTCAGACTAGGCAGGATGTGCTACTGACAGGAAAAGCACCTCAAGGTGCTTCTTTGGTTTGGGTTCAGGACTTGTTTCCCTGTTCAGCCGGATGCATAAGTCAGTTGGTTTGAGTTTGGCCAAGGCAGAGTACATGGTGGCCAGTCAGACCAATTGCGAGGCCATTTGGCTTCGTAAGATGTTGGCTGAATTGTTTGGTCAGGAGATGCCTCCTATCGTAATTCACTGTGATAATCAGAGTTGCATAAAACTCTCTGAGAATCCAGTGTTTCATGACTGGTCGAAGCACATTGAGATCAAGTGCCAGTTCATCCGTGATTGGGTTTAGATTGGCGTAGTTCAGTTGCAGTATATATCGACTGACGACCAGGTTGCAGATATACTCACCAAGGCCTTGCCAAGGGGAAAACATGTCTACTTCAGAGACAAGATGGGCTTGGTGAGGAACACCTTCGTCGGTAAGAGGGAGTGTTGAGATTATGTACCTTGGGAGGTGTTCCACATGTGTTTCTGCTCTCCTAAACACATGTGGGATGTACTACGTACTTTGTTTCTAATTTCAGTTTGACTTGGGAGTTTTAAGTCAAATGTGAATTTTTGCCATTTATGCCTAAAATGACTATTATTTCACTTTGTGGGTGAATTAGAGACATAAAGTGAACTTAGGGAACTTAACCCAAAGTGGGTTATTGAGTGAGATTCTTTTGGAGAGATCTCAATCTTTGATTAGATGGGAGATGGGATGATCTCAACCATCCATATCCTAGGTTTCCTTATGGAGGTTCAAGAGGGGCGCAAAGGTCAAAGGAGAGGTCATAACTTCATTTGCTCACTTGGAGAGATTGAGAGGGAGCTTTGGCATGAGTTTTGTTGCATGAGGCAAGGCTAGCTTGGGTGCATATCTTCATGGAGAGAGGCATCTAGCTTGGAGCTTGGTTTATTTAGTGCGAAGCTTTCATTGTTGTGGAGGGCGCATCAACAATGTGGAGGTCTTACACCTGTCAGATTGTAGTGGGATCAGTTTCAGAGGGAGGCCACACACCAGTGCTTGATTATTGTGGAGCGGTTTTCCATTCAGAGCTCACAGTTTGCATCTGCAACAATTTTTTTGAGAGCATTTATGAGGGGGGCACCTTCCTAGGGCGCACCTGGTTCATTTGGACTTGTATTTCAACTTGGATCAAGCTGCTATTGTATCAGGTTCATCTATATTTTGTACTTGCTGTATTCCACCATCACTTTTCCTCATATATAGACATATATCCCAAACTGGTTTTCCCCGAGGGGTTTTTATCCTGGGTTGTGTTGACCAAAAATACGTATGTACAAAATGATGTGTGTTAGTTTTTTAGAGTTGCTTATTTTCAGTTGTAAAGATCTCTTGTGTTGTATTTATTTTAGTATGAATGTGCTAACTTTTGGTTACTAAAACTACATGCTAGAGCACCTAAAATTGCAAGTACAACTGTAACAAATCAGCAAGAAGTTCCTGAACTGTTGGCTGTCCTAAAACAGCAGCAAAACCTTTTCATAACAGTTGAGACTTAGAGCTAATATGTGGTCAAAGACAGACCCAGTTGGCGACTTGATAGGACCTGGTAAATCTTCAGAGCTTGCATACAAGGTCAGACTTGTGTGTAAGGGTTTGTTCTACAGAGCTTCAAGTAGCAAGGACACAAGTTTTCTATGGGATTGAGCATCAAGGGAGAAGGGCGCACCATGCTTGGGCGCATTCACCTTCTTGAACTTGTATAGCAGCTTGAGAGGGGTTGCCATTGTATCAGGTTCTTTTCTTTCATGTACTTGTTGTATATCACATTCTTTACATCACATATATAGACTTATATTCGAAACTGGTTTTCCCCGGGGGGGTTTTGTCCAGGGTCGTGTTGACCAAAAACCTGTGTCCATTTTCATGTATGCTAGAGTTTAGAACAACATTATTTCAGTTTTAAAGATCTAGAGGTGTGTTACATATTTAAGGCATGCACATACTAACTTATTGGCTACTAAAACTACATGCTAGAGCACCTTAAAAGCTTATGTAACCTGAACAAAACAGCAGTAAAGTTTCTGAACAGTTTGCTGTTATAAAACAACAAGAAAGACTTGTTTGACAGCTTAAACTTAGAGCCAACTTGAGGTCAAAGACAGACCTAGTTGGCAGCCTTTTAAGATCTTAGAAAATCTTTAGTTTGTTCAAGAGCAAACTCCTCAAGCAAGTGGATTTATCAGTAAATGATACTAGAATTGGTGATCATATTAGTTTATTGCTATTATCTTAAGAGAAGATCCAAAATTTGAGAACCATTGCAATGATTTTTTGAGATACTTATTTTTAGTGACATCCAAACTATTAATTTCTTGCCTACAATTTGGTTATGTTTTTCTTGGTCAATCTGCTTTTAACTTGCAATGGGTATCTAAATCCTTTGAAGATAACACCATTGGAACTTTAATACCTTCAATTATGTACTTGTGATTGGGGGGTATCGATTTCATCAAAATCAACTAGGACTTGTTCTTAGCATCATACACAAAGATTGTATTAGCATATGGCTCACCCTAATAACACAAGTGGATTGTTGTCATGTTTACATTGACCACCTTGAAAGAGTTGGTCAAGCACATTATCATTTCTTTTGGATTTCTACTAGGATAGCCCTTGTAGGTGGGGATGTTAGGGAACTTCCTTGTTCATCCTTTTGGCCTTGATATGTAGTAATGATGCACCCTCTGAGCCTAGTCATGCATGCTCACTAAACATTGTAATGCACTGGCTCATTCTTGGTAGTTATTTTAAGATGAAGTTATGTAAGGAATAAGGTTTATCTAACAATGATACCATGATGGGTGATTATATTCATTGATTGCCATTTTCCTCATAGAAGACCTCAACTCCAACATTTCATAACCGAAATTATTTCCTTTGGATGTCCACTAGGATTCCCTTTGTAACTGGGGATGTTAGGGGACATTTCCATTTATCCCCTCGTCCTTGATATGTAGGAAAGATGCATCCCCTAGTTGCAATGATGCTAAATATTGCAATGAATTGAATATAACACCTATCGGGATTTGGTACGTTGGTAGTATATTTAAGAGGAAACTCTATAAGATAGTAGATTTATCCTTGAATGAAACTAGGATGGGTGATCGTATTTGTTGATTGCTATTTTCTTCGTAAAAGATCTCATCTCCAACATTTGAGAACCATTTTAGGAATTTTTGACTCTCGTCTTTTCAATAACTTCCAAACTTCTAATTGCTTGCCTATCATTTGGTTGTGTTTTTCTTCTTTGCTCATTAAAGTGAATTTAAATTGAAATATGCAACTCCTTACAAGATAATGTTATTACAACATAAACACCTTCATGGTTTTACTATGAAGCTGTGATTGAGAGCTATGTATTTTGCAAAATCAGCTTGGACATGCTTCTAGAGTTATCCACAAAAGTGTATTAGCACTCTTACCCCCCTCTCACCTAGGGGTAACTAGAGGAGATCATGTCTCATGGTCCACAATGAAGACAATGATCCTAGAGATGATCATCAATGTTCTCCATAGATAGAAGGCCCTTAAATGCCTCCCCTCTCATCTAGCTCAACTCATTTCACACGATCAACATGGTTCGTCGGATGATGGTGGTTTATCACACATGATTGCTTGGAAGTTATGCTTTT
>ML780948.1:155799-168143 GCA_009831015.1 Picea engelmannii | reverse complement strand
TTACTTTATATGATTCTAATGGCTCTTGTATCTTGTAGTTGTTGTTCTTACTTGATGTCGTGGACCTTGTTTGGTCATGATGCACCCTTGACATGGTTCTTTGGAGGATGTTTTCATGGTGATACCCAGGACGTTATACACTATACAGAGGACGTTACACACTTGATGCGAAGCGTTGGGCACTTTGATGATTTGACGTGCCCTGGGGCACCTTCCCACACCTTCTGGATCTTGGATGTTGGATGTACCATTGAAAGGGCAGGAAACCCCATAGGTTGGACAGTGCACCCCTGAGCATATTAGGGTTTTTGTGGATGACTTTGTACTTGGAGATGATGGTACACCTCTTTGGAGAGGTCGTGGAGCTCTCTTCCACCCATGACGTCACACCCTAGCCCTTGGATGTTGCATATGTTGATGGTGACGTCATGTATGATGATGATTTGATGCTTGTTGAGTCGACCTAGCATGCGGGCATCCTTTTGATGATAAGTTGGCACTTGACGATGATGAGATGTGACCTTTGGATGAGGTGTGGCCCTTGACGATGATTTGCACCTTTTGATGGAGAGACATGGTCTTTGGAGGCTTGTTCCCCCCTTTAGAGGATGATGTCACCACCCTTGGACGTTCTCACAATCACATGTGTCATTTGTGAAGGGACGTTTTGATGTAGTTTCATTTTATCTTTATGTTGGAGGCTATTTTGGGGGTCGGCCTAAACTTATCCTCCTTGTCATGGACATTTTACGTTTTAGGGGTTTGTTGAGAGGTAAAGGTCTAGGGTTTCCTCATATAAGAGGCTAGTGTAGATTTTAACCTTGTACAATTATTTACTGCAAACATATTCTCACTAAAAGAACATAAAAAATACAATGGCATATACACACATTACACAGAGATTTTTCCCTGGAAACCCAAACTGGTAAAACCAACATATTCTATATTCATTCACATCATACATTGTTTATAATACAATATACATATAAGAGCCAACGACATCCAAAACCCTAATCCAATGACTTGGATTAGTTAACAACCCTAATTCCTTAACTGCAAATAGAAAACCATTGGTGAAAAACCATGTGTCGAAAAATCGCCCAACAATGGACATGGAAATCGAGGCAACCTGAAAATTGAGGCAAAAAAGGCGACATGTTTCCCGAGTCCAAGAATATAACACATATCCAACATCTAGGGCTTCCCTCCTTTGTAAATCATAAGTCACACTTGTGGAGAATCACTTATATAATCTTCTTATCTACTTTTCTCATCATGGAGTACTTATGCACACCTCTTGGAGAGTAACCTTATGGATGCTTTGTCTCGTCTCTAGTGGATGGTTCATGAATTAGGGTTGAGGGGACGCTTTGATGTATCTTCATTTTATCTTTATGTTGGAGGCTATTTTGTGGGTTGGCCTAAACCTATCCACCTTGTATCATGGATATTTTATATTTTAGGGGCTGGTTGAGAGGTAAAGCACTAGGGTTTCCTCATATAAAAGACTAGTGCTTCTCTCCTTTGTAAATCATAACTCACACTTGTGTAGTATCCCTTCTATAGTCTTCTTATCTAATTTTTTCATCATGTAGTACTTATGCGCACCTCTTGGAGGGTAATCTTGTGGTTGCTTTATCTTGTCTTAGGTGGATGGTTCATGAATTAGTGTTTACTCATGCATAGCGACTTGGTATAGTAAGTGTTCTTTCCAAGTATTTATGTTTGTTCATGGTGTAAGTATGTGCTCTATCTAATGGTTGATATGTTGCATGTTATCTTGTGTCCCTTGGATAATCTTGTTTGAAACCCTAGAAGAATTGCATTTGTGCATCCCTTTGTTAAATCATTCATCTTGAGCTTGTTAAAGCATAAAAGGTCAAATTTGGGGATTGTGACTGTACATGCTCCTAGACATGTCTTGTTGGTGAAATTCTAGAGCTTGTGATTGTACAACTCTAGGGTTTGACCAATTTTCCACTTGGATATCTTGCTAGAAGTCATAGAAATATAGGACGACATTAGGGATTGTGATTGTACAACCGTCTATTCTTGTTTTCCTAGGGGATTAGACCTAGGGATTATGATTGTACATCCCCCTAGAATTTAACGCTTGAAGTTTCTTTGCCTTTTATCCTCCTTGAAGGTTGCATTGACTCTATATGCCCAAGGATTTAAGATGGCACTAGTCTTCTCTTGCTTCAAGTGATAATAAACCCTAGTTTTAGCTCTCTCTGTCTCTCTCTCAAAGTCTTTTGCTAACTTAGAACTAATTGCATTGCATCCTCATATTGCTATCATTTGTGGCCTAATGTCTTGCATCTTAGCCTCGATTTATCATCTAACATCATTATTGTTGTAATAATTGCATTTCCAACCATTAGGGATTGTCATATTGTATCTACTTAACATAGTTTAATGCTCTTTCTTTCAAGCAATCATTAGTCTATGGTTTGGTAGTATTTATTTAATATTTGGCATTATCTTCCATTGCATTATTGCTGATTTTAGGACTGATTTATTACTACTATTATAAACTTCTTACATGCCGAGGTATCTTATCTTTCATTCAAGTTTTATTACAACCTTTATTTTTCTTTTGATAGCTTGTGTTTTGGGGCATTTAATTTACTTTTCTAGCTTAATAAACATCATTGATTGCCTTAGCAACACTCCCCTCACACACACATAATCAATTTGCTTTGTCTAATTCATAATGACCTTGCCCTTAACCTTGACCTAGCTAATCGAGCAACCAAGATAAGGGGCCGTAGACTTGCCTTAGCTTGCTATAGGATCTTTTGAGGTTGTAGGGAAGCCTCCCTTATGTTGGATCTCTATCCTTCACTAAAGAGAAGGAAGTACTTGCTTAGGTGATAGTGGCAAATACTTCCATATGTTATGCTAGTCAAGTACCCTGTGACGGCTTTGCACAAGTGCTAGATTTTGTGATAACTTTTTGGTGCTGTTGTTGGGGAAAATTGAGTGATTCTTCCTATAATATTGAAGTCTATGCTTCAACACTTTCTTGGTAAGCTCACTTCAAAGCCTTACTCAGATAGCTTACTTGGCAACTCAATTGAGGGAAGAAGCCCTCTACCTTATACACATTTGATGAGCCTTGTCTAGCAAGTTCATCTGGTGACTCCACTGATATGTTTTGAGGTGTCATCCTATTCTCAATTTTTGTATAAGATTTCATATTCTCAAATGATGGAATTATGGCACCATAGGAACTTCATGAAATATTCTTTCTATTGATATTAAGAATATTTTTGAATACCCAAATCACTATCCTCTAGATTGGGGGGATAATTTCCCAAAATTTGATGGTGATCCAACTTTGGCCATCACACATGTTGTAAAATTTTTGAAATACACTTTAGAGATAAATGTGATACATGAAGATGTGCTAATAAGATTGTTTTTACTATCACTGGAAGCAAGACAAAAGAATTGGGTTAAGCATTCTCTTAGTCTAAAGAGGATATCTTCTCTCACAGTTTTCATTGAAGAATTTCTCAAGTGTTGGGAGTCAAGATCTCAAAGGCATGAGGATATTCTTCTCGATCTTACGATAACTCTCCAAAAAGAAGTATTCTTCTCTAACCTTATTGAAGATAGTGAAGACTTGATTGAAGAACAAGAGCTTGAAGAAGAGACTCATGAGGAAAGTCACCAAGTACATGAAGTAGAACAAGAGCTACCTCCTGAATCTATTAAAGAAAAAACTTTAATGAAGTGCATCATGTTGAAGACCAAGTCCATGAAGAAGGTCCTATTGAGAGTACTCCACATGAAGATGAGACATTCCATTTGATGAAGATGAAGTCACCCCAGCTTCCTTCCCTCTTTCACATGAAGACACAAATATGATAAGTTGTACTCTTTTCCAAGTTTTTGATTTCAATGATGCATCCGTTCATGACTTGGAAAGTGAAGAATTTTGGGAGGAACCCTTGGATGTAGTAAATTTTTCATCTAATGAAGAGCATGATGATTGTATAGATGATTTTATATACATTGAAAGACATAGATGGGATATGAGTTGCTCTCATTTTGATGGAGATCCCATTTATGATATCAATGATGATTCTGGAATCAAGATTGCAGAATTGTTGCCTTTAAAACATACGTCTATGTGCATTGTTAATTCAGATTTTGGGCAATATGAAGATGATACGTTCATTGATTTGTTTCAACCATCTAGGACTAATCCATTACAACATTCTCATGATGACTTCCAGCCATATCCTTGAAAGTGTGATACATATTCTATTGAGCACTTGGAGTTATTCTATGAAGAAGATTTTCAACCACCTTTATGCTCAGATTTTGCTGAACATTCTTATGAGGCCATGATTGACCCATGACAACAAGAATTTCATAGTGGAGATTTCYAGCCTTCTTTTCYCTCATCTTGCTATATATAAATTCATGTCCGATTCTTGAGCCTCCAGGACCGATGAAAGTCAAAGTGGGCATTCTTTGAAGTGTTTGAGTCAGCCTTATGGGCCTTCATCACATCACAACCCTATTCAGAGTTTGGTAGYGGAAGCTTGTGGGGACACATCTTGGCATGACTTTGTTCCTCCTTCCCACCCTCATGAGTTTGATTCTATGTCTAGTTATGTTTTTGTGATTATCGTGGCTCATGATTATTTTGTGCTTAATATATTTTTGCTTTGGTTCATAACCCTGCATGAACATTATCGCAACCCAAACGACTCCAAATCAACTCCATGCCTCCATGCAAGCAACCAAGCTACCCCATGTTGTCTAGTTCTCATTGCCCTCCTTTTGAACACTAAACACTCTTCCAATGCGATGTGTTCTCCAAGCAAACAACCTCCACCATGTGGCCAACATGTAGATTTTCACCAAGCTGTCTGAAAATCTCCAACGCCCTAAGAAAGAATGGCATGCAAGCACCCAACTGATGTCAAACAATCACTAAGTAAGCCATCCTTGATATGCAAATCTATCACAGAGCATCCAAGGGATGATCATACACTATATACCCCATATCTCATGAAGCAATCCCAAACATGGTGTAGACACTTTCGGAGTAACCTTGAAAGTTGTCACTCCCTCTCACGAGAAAAATATTTTCATCAACACCTATTGATTCCCTCTGCAACTCCAAAAAAACTACCACTTGCAAATTTGTTCCTACCATAGTCCTAGAATCAATCACTATCTCTTGAAAATGAATTGTAACCCATCCATCACAGGATGTTATCACAACATCTTGAGCCTCCAAAAGAATGCCGACCACTTATGAATTTGAAGGAGCATAACCCTGGATCCTAAGCTACTTATCATCCCTCATGTCTACATCATGGGGCGAAACCTTTAGACACCACATCACGAGTTGTTCAAGACATCTTGCACTTAGAGCCAGCAACCCTGTCCCTGTACTATATAACACTTTTATCAACTACAAACATGGAATAAATCCCAACATCAACCTCCATCAAGGTATCGAACCTCTCGTCCCCAAGATAAATGAAAGGCTCATAAATGGAAGAAACCAATGTCATATGACTATCATATCTCCTAGGAGGTATTCTCACCTCCTCAAAACTAGAAGGCTCATCCAATTTCTCATTGGAATGTGCAAGAGCCATTGGATTAGCAAGTAACTTGTAAAGGCCACCCTCTCTCACCCTTCTATCCAAAATCCTTGGACTAGCTAGACTACAATCATTGATGGTGCATTGCTAACTCTCAAATGCAACTCTTTGTTGTACATCTGTCATACAAAAAAATCAAGGAAGATTCTTCTTCAAACTGGGAACCAATAGAACATCACTTGAAAGCATTTGGAAGGAAATGGAGCCAACTTTTCTAGAAATAGCATCATCACCAAGTTCCACACTCGTGCCTCCTTGCTCCTCAAACATGTTGAATAATGACCTGTCATATGTCTCGAAGCTCCACTGTCCACGTACCATCCAACACTATTATTGTGTTAGAAGAAGATAAACAAAAGACCATGGAGAATGTAGTTTCAAACAAAGAGGGATCCTCCTCTACACCTCCTACAATTTTGGGTGCAACTTGTTTCACTCCCTTCCCTTTCTTCTTCATTGGACAGTAGCTGTCATAATGTCCCATCTCATGACTTTGGAAACACATTACCTTACTCAAGTCCTTCTTCCCTGTATCTAAGTCTTCCTTGTAGCTTTTCTTACTACCCTTCTTTGCTTCCTGATGAGACTAGTCACATTTACTTTCTCTTGATGTCTTGAACAAGATTGTGACTTGATTCCTTCCTGCATAAGATCAATCCAAAGCTTTGCGAACTTTGGCAAGGTCTCTTGAGCACAAACACGCTGAACAAAAGGGATCTAGGAAAGAACAAGTCCATTCAAAGCAATGGAAAGCAACACATGATCCTCCACATGTGTTCCAATCGTGACCAAGTGATCTCTCAACTCAGTGATCTTGGTCAAGTAACTCACCACAGTATTTGTCTTGCTCATACAAATGGCTGAAAGTTGGTTTCTCAAACGCATTTGTCGAGAAACACGAGTTTTGAAACATCTCAATTAAAGCTCCAAACATGTCTGTGGTTGTCTTCTTCCCTACAATACGAGTGATGAAATGGTCCTTCACTGAATTAAGAATGATTCTCTTTGACTTGCTTCCCTCCTTCCGATGAGTACCCAACTATGCTGGATTAACAGGTTCTGGAATCACTTTCTCAACATGCTTCCTAAGATCGGTTTCCTCTACAAGTATCTGTAGTCTAAGGCTTAAGCTTCCAAGGAACAAAATTGGAAGCTCCATCCATCTTGTCACATTCTTTGATATTGAGTGTCATCTCATACATCCCGAGACAATCTCAAGTGCACAAATCAACAATATATGAAGTAGACAAAACTCTTTCTAGGGTCCAAGTGCTTCTGTCAAGCAACCCAATGTTTCACACCCAACAACTTTGCAAGGTTGAGCACCTATCTTAGGTAGACCACAATTGAAATACCAACTCTCTCTTACACCGACAATCATCTCAACCACAAGAGCTCTGAAACCATGTAGAAATTTCTGGATTTAGGGCAATTATTGTAGCTTCAGAAATTTCAACTCTTTCATAGAGGTTTCCTGGATCTTAACCCTGTGAATTTTCAGATTTAGGGCTGTTATGAAATATGATAAAAATAACATCAACAACAGACAATATTTCATTGGTTAACAACCGTAATCAACAATGCAATCCAAGAGAATATGAAATGGGTGTCAACAAGTTTCAGCCCTTTAGGGCAATCTTGTCATGCATAAACCAGATCTGAAAATCACTTAATGACAGTAGAAATTACAGCAGTAAACTTGCCCTGTCTTCTTTAGGATTAATGTTAAAACCCTTAACATTTTCAGTATGAACTTATGTCAAATCAGCAAGAGGAAATTACCAAACCATGAAGACAAAGATAGATGAAAATCAAATGTGCAATAAGACAATTTTGGACAGCTGAAAACTTCATATATATGTATGTAAAGATGAAGTTCATGTACATAACATATCCACATCTCAAGGCTAATACAATCCTCTAGTTCTCTAAAACCCTACCTAGTGAAAACCAAGAAAAACCCTAGCCAACACCAAGGAGGTCCAACAAGCAAATATCACACTAGCATGTCCTCCAAATCAAGACATCTCCTCTTCTTCACCCCTCAACAAGTACAATCTAGGGTTTAATCACAAAACCATTGCTAACATTGAAGTGAGATTTCCCTTTCATAATGCTTACAATAATGTTGTATTCTCCTATACAATTATTTTTTTGAATTCCTAGTACCTACTAGCAGCGCTAGGTTTGAACCTTCGTAGAGGGCTTGGATTTATACTAAATTATTTTGTGTGGATCCAATGTCACACCTCTCGCTCAAATTCCCTTTAGCAGACAGTTTGAAATGGGAATCTTAGAAGAGAACTGCTATATACAAAATAATAATAAATAGGATAATAAATAACAAATAAATAACAAATTATAATTTAAACAATAAACTTAATGTCATGACCAAAGGTCATGACTCTCCATAAAAATCATAGGGGCCATTATATAATGGGCTCCTGTCATTGTAATAATCATCATTGTAAAAACATTTTTCATTATATATATTTTACTCATTATCTTATTCCAGATCTTATCTCTCCCAGTTTTACGTTCCATTGGTATCAGGGTGAGTTAGTCTCAACTTTACTGGTTCATTCTTTACCATCTACTCAACTCTTTCATCGCCGTCACAGTCTGCAGCCACCTTACGTTCCATCACCGTCTGTCCGATTTTCCTTGTACCATTCACATTCCACAACCTCCCTCGACTCACTTCCTTTCGCGACATCCACACATAGTCTCGATAGATTCCGACCCATAAACCTTGTCCCCTATTCCCCTACCCCTCAGCCATAACCTTGTTCCCTAACCTGACAAATTCCTGTCCAGTCCCGTTCCTGTCAGACCACCCTTGCGGACTTATTCCCTTTTTCCTCGTATGGTCATATGATTCCACTAAATGCCATACCCCTTTTAAAATAAAAAAAAAAATTTATAATTTATTAATTTTTTTATATAATAAGAGATCAATTCATAAATTTAATATAAACAATTAGCTTTATTGATAAAAAAAGAATAATAAGGCGTTTATCAATCTAAAACTCCAGTCAAAATTGTAGAGAAATATTCACCCCCAAATATGAGGAAGATGTCAGAATTAAAAACTCAGATCGAAAAAATAGAATAGGAGTGTAAAAATCTCCGACAATCACTTGAAGAGGCAATACAAAAAACTCGAGATGAGCCAAGAGAAGAAATAAAGATGAACAATAAGGCACTCAAACGAGATCTAACGCATAACCTTAAAGAAAAAATTACCGCTGAAATCAGGGTTGAATTTCGACAGGCATAGCCAATCTAAAACAAGATCTTAAAGAGGATATTTTTGCAGAAGTCGGGATTGACCTACAACGAGGCTTAGTAAACTTAAAAGAAGAAATGACAAACGAATTGAAGAAAAGCCTAGTCGTTATAATACAACATCATGAAGAAAATAAAAATAAATGGGTTCAATGGTTGCACCTTGCTGAATGGTGGTATAACTCCACATATCACACATCTGCCAAATTGACACCATTCCAAGCTCTTTATGGATATGAACCATCGTCTTGGAAAGAGTTAGCCACAAATCAAACAAAAGTTGCATTAGTAAAAGATCATTTAGACGAATGTCAAAAAATTGTTTAAATACTCAAGGAAAACTTAGCAATTGCAAGAAATCGAATGAAGCAACAAGTTGACCAACACCGAACATAAAGAGAATTCGAAGTTGGAGAATGGGTATTTGTAAGACTTCAACCCTACAAAGAGTTATCTCTTAAACACCAAGGAAAGAATAAGTTGGCTCCAAATTTTTATGGACCATATCAAATTAACAAAAAAATCAGTCACATAGCTTATGGGTTGGAATTACCAGATAAAAGCCGTATCCAAAACGTTTTTCATGTATCGTGTCTAAAAGGAGTCTTAAGGCAACAACAAAAGGTGTAAACAATGCTCCCTATGTTGGATGAGGAAGGAAGAATCATTTTGGAACCAAAAACCATTATTGCCACCAGAGAAAAGTAATTACGTTCTTGAGTAATCAAGGAGTATCTTATTAAATGGAAAAACCTTCCGGAAGAAGAGTCGGAGCACTTTCGCCAGTTACACCCTTCGTTACCATTGCTTTGAGGACAAAGCAAAATTTTAAGGGAAGGGCAATGTTATATATAAAATAATAATAAATAAGATAATAAATACCAAATAAATAATAAATTATAATTTAAACAATAAACTAAAAGTCATGACCAAAGGTCATGACTCTCCATAAAAGTTATAGGGGTCATTATATAATGGGCTCCCGTCATTGTAATAGTCATCATTGTAAAAACATTTTTCATTATATATATTTTACTCATCTCTCTGAGTTTTACGTTACAAAAACATGGGGGCATGCTTGGGTCCTCAATAAGGTGATTTAGGTCTAGATTGCATCATCATGTTGCTATGGCCATGCCACTTGACGTTGTTTGTTGCATGCATTGCCATATGTTTGATCCCTACCTTTGGGTGTCCCCATGGCTACTTCAAGGTTTCCTTGAAGCCCATGGGATCAGAACATTGGTATATAGTATGAATTTCCTTGCTCTTCACCATTCATGCCAAGCCCATTGGATAAATAAAATCATTAAAGTTACTATTATAATTTTCATTTTAGTGGGGCAAACTTTCTTCAATCAAAGTTTAGGACTTTTTTTTTTCCTTTCTATTTTTCTAATTTTACTTTAATTAGTTGTATGACTGATTGGGTGAGTACATTTAGTTGAGGGTATATCAACCTTAAATAGTTTGGGCCCTTCTAGGGTTTAGGTTTTCCCTTTTCTACTTTGTTTTGGAGGCAAATTTCGCTTTCATTCTTTCCTCCCTATAGATGATTTTCTTTGTATTGCTGTATTCTTCGAGGTTTTACTAGTGATATTTTGTTGGTATACTTACATTAGAAAATGAGAATCTCCCAATACATTTTACTGTTTTGTGATGTAATGCTTTGCATTTCTTCCATTGATGGTAGTTATATGCTGAACTGATGGTCTTGTTTTTGAGATACTTATCAGAATGTATCTATCAATATAGACTATTTTCTTCAAGTTTTTCTTTAAAATGGATTTTCTTTTTTCCCAGTTTCATTCCTTGAGGAGGTTTTTGAGAATGTACGGGAATTCATTTTCATTAGGCAATTTAAGTTTTCTTTTTGATAGAAAAAAATGTCATTTACCATTGTCATCTTAAGGTTATAAGGAGTTTTTTTGACTTATATTGCCATCTTGTAATCAAGAGAAGTTATAGATTGTGTTCACATTTCTGTTTGTATTTTATTTCCTATATTGTTAAGTTCAAGCCTTGACATTGAAATATATTTTCTTATATTGTTAAGTTCAAGTACTGACATTGAAATATATATTCCTTTTGTTTTTTCCAGGATCACTTAGCAGAGGTTTCCCCAGATTACATACACATTGAACGCAATGACTTTTTGCATCGTGGGTAAGGTTCATGTGATTGAGTTGAATGTAATGTATGGTTTCATGTTCTTATTTGTATTAAGTAGACTTTGAGAGATCTTTTATGTTGCTAAATGAAACAAGAAAAAGGTAAAATCTTAGAGATGACCCTATTCAAAATTTTAGGGAATGTATATAGTAATAAACTATAAACCACTGCAACATGTATCTATATGTGTATATACATTCGCACACAGACAAAGAGCTTGTATCAACTGTTGTTTCACCACCACACACATACATATTATACTGCCCTGAATTTTAGACAACTGAATTGGTATTTTGAATTCCAGCTTGGATGGCTGCATAAAGTCTTTCTTGAAAACTTCATTCATTTGCTCATCAACTTCTTTTTCCTCATCATGATAAAATTAGGTATGCATGCCCCTGTATAAAAATTCAGTACAAAAAAAGGAGTGCCATTTATTGCCCATTAAATGGAAACCATATTGATCATTTAATGTTTACCTTAGTACACGGTTAGTAACTGCTGCACTATACATTCAATAAAAGCAGTACTATTCACTGAATAGCAGTTGTACAATGAATTAATAATATCTGTACTATGCACATTTAAATACAGCAATATCTGACATTGAAACACAGCTATACCAATTACTAATTTAGGTTTGTATCATTCTTTTAGCGTAGGCTCTCCTTAAATGTAGGCTGTAATTCTCTGTAAATGCAGACCACACTAGAGCACTTATAGCAGACATATCTGTTTTAATTTCAGGCATTTGCCCTTTCTGTATTACTGGGCCATCCCAGAAAATTGTGCATGTAACTTAGTATAAATAGAGATAGATTTGTCTTGTATGCACAGCTGACCTGGAAGCCTTAATTGCATTATTTATTGTAGCATTAATTGCATTGGTATAATATTTTAAAATCAATCTGAACTCTGAGAAAGATTCAAATCTTTCAGTATGATTTCTATGGTAATTCTTTGTTAAGAGTACAATGACTTTATTTTGGGCTGTTTTACTGCATCGTCACTCTTTCTGTTTTCATTTATCAAGATTCTTCTTTAGCACAAGGAGGATGTTTTCCTGCAGATACAGCAATTTCCATCTTTGCATATATATGAATCTTGCTCAGAATGTTTCTTTGTTCTCTCTTAATAAGTGATTATATTTATGTACATCACCATGAGCCTTAGTTTTGGCCTTGGAATTAGTGATTATAAGCTTGTATTTGTTCTGTCTCCATATTGATTTGGCTGCATTGGGGTACA
>ML780948.1:140933-155663 GCA_009831015.1 Picea engelmannii | reverse complement strand
CAGATCCATCTGTGACTTTTGTTGTATGGATAATAGTGATAAATGCCAGCTGGTGCTGACCATGTGTGTCCATTGCTGCGTGGGAGGTTTGGTGGTGGGCATGCTTCTTCCCCTTGGTTGGGGTTCCTAGTATAATAGATACATTACCAATTAGCTCTAGATTTGAGTAGGTTGCATTGTGTGCTAATCAATCTCTTTTTTTATAGATGTACATGTATATGAAGATCTGGCTACAAGGTGTTAAGGGAATTGTTAAAATATTCAATGTGCTTGTTTTACCATAGACAATATCACAATATTGTCACCCAACCATAGGCACACAACGACCCTCGAACGCCATAACCTTTGCTAGATAGAATGATTCCGGAAGCAACACTAGAACCAACAGATAACCAAGAAAGCACATCTTTCTCCAAAGATAACGCACCGGACAGAAAGTCCCAAAACCACAGAACAAGAACAATGTTCAACTGCAGCAGTTGCAGTTGCACTTCTTCCAAGATGTCACCAAGAATACCACCAATATACTCCAAGATGTCACCAAGAATACTACCAATAGATACTAGGAGATAGGGCGCATATCTTAGGCTAGCTAGCGCTAGAGAGAGAGACCAAGAATCACCCCAAAAGATCCACCTTCCTATCTTGCAGCTGCAGCTCCAAACTTGCGCTAGACTTGACTGAGAGAGTGAGTGAAGTGAGTGAGTACAAATGAGCTAGATCATCTCTTATTTATAGTGGTTCTTGTCACTTGTTTGGGATGACTTGTCCTTTTAGAGGCTAATACAATAATAATAATTATTTTATTGAGCCGACTTGTCTTCTAGGGTTTTTACACATCTGTTTAGGGTTTCTCTAGCTTCTAGAATATTCTATTCTAGCCAAAGGTTACACATGGAGATTAATACTTCCCACAACTACCATAATATCAACACTCCCTCCTAGCTAGGGAGGTATCAATTGTAATGGTCTCAAACACATCCATCCATTTCACATGGTATGGGAAAGACTCACATACTCTTGAAGACCATTCCATAGGTAGCATCATCATAGCCACACAGGCTATCTCATAATCACGCAAATCAAGTCACGAGCATCATCATCATTATCCATCTAGTTGACAATTACCTCCAATACTACTGGTTGACACACCAGCCTAGGAAATGCCTTCAACACTACTGGTAGTCTCCATGGCAATCAATTTGTACACAGTTACTTCAATGCCATCCAATAGATCACAACTGTGTCGATCCATAGTAGTAAACAACTACTATCTAGTGGTACACAAACACTCCTAGTAGCACACAACTACTATCTAGTGACACATAGTCACTACCAGTGGAACACATCCACTACATTAGTACATAGCTATTGTCCAGAGACACACAGTCTCTACTACAATCAACTAATAGGTACATAAGCTATCAACATGCAGTACAATAGTCTCCTAACATCAAATCATATCGTTTTCATCATCTCTCGAGGCCATACTCCATTTGAGTAATTAGGCATGATGTTGAATAAGTCATGTGTTGAACTCAACGCACTCAACAGAGTGTCTCGCATAAGTCACCCACTCAACAGAGTGATACATGGACCATTCTTCTAATTCAGACATACGTCCTTGAAGAAAGATTGTCCCAACAAATGTTGAATCTCTCCATTGTATCATCTCTAAGCTGTACTAGCATGATGTGAATGCATCATATCTAAGCTGTATTGGCATGATGTGGAGTATCATCTACATCATTTTTAAGCTGTGGCTCGTACTAGCATGGTGTCAATGCACCATCTCTAAGCTGTACTAGCATGATCTAGATCAATGTCTTTGCATCATCTCTAAGCCGTACTAGCATGGTGTCAATGCATCATCTCTAAGCTGTACTGGCATGATGTGAGTCATCTGCATCATCTCTAAGCTATACTAGCATGATGGTACTGCATCATATCTAAGATGTACTAGCATGATGCGACTCAGACATATGCATCATCTCTAAGCTGTACTAGCTTGATGCTAATGCATCATATTTAAGTTGTACTAGCATGATGCGTTTCAAGACATCTGTATCATATCTAAGCTATACTAGCATGGTGTTGAAGCATCATATCCAAGCTGTACTGGCATGATACAAACCAATAATCTGTCAACTTGGATCATTCTCCACAGGGAGAATGTCTGTCCACCAACACACTGACTATCCATGATGCCATATATCAGTACTCCCTCCCAATCGAGGAAGTCATCTCCTCCCTTTCAACCAAGGGAGCAATCTCCATGAATTCCATCTTGTCCCTCAAGTATGCAAACTTTATCTTGTACATAGGCTTCGTCAAAATATCAACTGTCTGCTCATTGATGGAGATGTACTAGAGAATCGCTTCTCCCTTCTGGATTTTATCACGGATAAAATAATACTTGATCTCAATGTGCTTAGACCTGTCATGGAACACTGGATTCTCTGAAAGCTTCACACAACTCTAATTATCACAATGTATCACAGTCGAATCCAGTTTACAGAGCCATATTGCTTCCACACAAGCATCACAAGCTACAGTATACTCTATTTCTGCAGTGCTGAGTGCAACAGACTTTTGTTTCCTGCTAGCCCATGATATCATAGCAGAGCCCGAACAAAAACATATACTAGAAGTACTCTTTCTATCATCTGCACTCCCTGCCCAATTTGAATCAGTAAATCCATGCAGCTGTACATCACTGTTTGAGGCAATGTTGCCATAGCGCGGAGCGGAGTGGGAGCGTTTTTAGGGAGCGAAGCGTCGAGAGAGTCATTTTCAAAAAATCCTCAGGAGCGAAGCGTCCCAGGAGCATCTATATATATATTGCGTTTATATTAAAAAAACATGCAAAAAGACAACTTAGTTGCAGAATGTATGAAAACATGCATATTTGTACATTGTAACATTAAAATGGCATCCATAGTAGTAAGTAGTAGTACATTGGTTTGAGGCATATCTCAAACCATAATTTAGCGTCCCACGAAGATATCTCAAAATGTGCTTTGCAGCTATCCAATGCTCATGTCTAGGTTCCACCTGGAAATGGCTCAATGTGTTCACAACATAGCAAATGTCCGGTCAGATTTTCACCAAATTCATCAATGAACCAATCAATTGCCGCCGGCCGGTATATGGATGAGTCAACTGGATCAGAATTAGAGTCTCTCCACTTCCTTAGATCTATCACCATTGGAGTTGCCATGGATTTGCAATCCATCATCCCAAACTTCTGAAGGATCTTTACAACATACTTCTCTTTCCCTAGGAAGATTTCACCACGCTTTTGCCATACTTCTAGTCCCAAATAATAATGCATGAGACCAAGATCCTTCATATCGAATTCAGAGGCTACCTCCCTCTTACATTGAATAATGAGAGGCTCTGCACCTGTCAGAAACAAATCATCAACATATAGTAGCAGGATCATAGGTGCATCATTTACAACCTTGTAATAAAGGTTTGGATCAACATAGCTCTTGGAAAATCCAAGTCTCATCAAGTAATTGTCAATTCGTGCATACCAAGCTATTGGAGCTTGCTTGAGTCGATACAAGGCCTTCTTTAATCTTCATACATGGGTTTCTCTCGGGTGTACCTCAAAACCCTGAGGCTGCTCTATGCATACTTCTTCCTCAATTGCTCCATTGAGAAAAACAATCTTTTACATCCATTTGATGCAAACTGCAACCAATGGATGCTGCAAGAGATATGATTGCTCTAACAGAGGTGTATCTCGAAACTGGAGCAAACTTCTCATCATAGTCTTCTCCCTCCTACTGGGAAAACCCTCTAGCCACGAATCTTGCCTTGTATTTATTGATACTCCCATCTACTGTATGCTTTATCTTGTAAACCCATTTTGAAGTGACTACAAACTTTCCTTCAGTTCTAGGCACAATTTCCCATACATCATTTTTCATCATAGCTTCCTTTCATTCTTTCTGCTTGATGCTTCTTCAAAGGTGGAAGGTTCTGCATTGAGATGTTCTGGAGAACATGTAGTTTCTTCCTTGGGACCTTCATGTTCTTCTTCATCGTTGGAATCCATAGAATCTTCTATAGATTTCCTGAAGGCAATCTTCTCATCAAAAGTCACATCCCTGTTGATTTCAACCTTCTGTTGACCTGAGACATAGATTCTGTAAGCTTTTGATGTCTCACTATATCCAACGAATATGCCCTTCTTTCCTGAAGGTTCCAACTTCTTCCTTTTGTCCTTGGGAACATCGATATAGACAGGACAGCCAAAGGTTCTTAAGTGCAGTAATTCATCACAATCAAAATCAATTTTAAGGATAGTTAAAGTGCAGTAATTCCTGTCGATACCACGGAACAGGAAAAGTAATTGAAAGATAAAGATCTAATTTTTACAAGTAACAATTGGAAGGAATGCTTTCCTCAAGTAGGTACAATGATGAACAAGACATACGATCTCCAATAAATGGACGAATTGGAATGATTTTGAATGTTTAGAAGGATATTTATGGAAATATTTTGTTGATATGCAAACATAAGGGCTCCTATCTTGCACTAGGTAGAATCATGGTAGAAAATTGGTATTTTATGCATAAAATCAACTTTTCCCAATTTTGTGTTGATATCAACTTCTCTTAAGAAAGGATACTTTAGCACAGGTGAAATCTACAATTTACTAATCAACTAGAACAATCACAAAACATCTTTCTGTTACTAAAGGAATGCCTAGCCATGATACAGAACAAGATATAACCACAATCAGATAAAAAACTATCAAATAGGAGTGTCAAGTAGGTGATTAACTTGAAGTATGATCCTGGATGATAAAAATATTTGTGATTATCACTAGCAGAAAGGGAAGAGAGTGTGATTTATAGCCAAGTTCAGTGGATACTATTAACTTCACTGAAAAGTTGGATAAGTGACATATGTCTTAATTTTGGAAGCAAAGGAGAAGTATATGATGAATCATGATTAATATGTTTGTGTTTGAAGATAAAAATGTTTGAATGCATTCAAGTTCAGACAAACCCAACTTTATTAGATGAGGAGGCAAAATCGATATTCAGACTGAGGTCATTTTGAAGAGATATACAATAACATTAGACATCCAAAAGGATCACTTAATATCTCAAATGAAACTATTTACTAGGAGAATACGGGCTGTGGGAAAATGAAGCTTGTGTACAAAGTTTTCTTAATCTTTTCCATTTGTCAAATGGGTCCCAAGTTAAATGGTTTGTCTGGCATATGGATGGGATACCATAAAATGGATGGCTTTCATGGAAGGTCCCTTTTCACTGTTTGCAGCTTTACAAAGAAAAAACAAACCCTTGTTTTCTACTATGAATTATGATCAAAGATCTATAGGATTTGTTTTTGTTGAAACTTGAAACACATTATAAAATACTCGCAGGGATAATGCTGGCTCTAAATGCATAAAATGGTTTCTCAAATTCCATTTTTTGTTGAATTGGTTGAAGTTTGAATGTAGGCACAAGAAGCAGAAGGAGGAGGACATTATTATATGTGTATGCAAATATGTACCTGATGATCCAGAGAGTCTGTGTGGAGAAAGGTGCCTAAATTTATTGACAAGTACAGAGTGCACTCCTGAGTATTGCCCTTGTGGAGATCGCTGCAAAAACCAGGTCAGTCATATTGTATTTTAATAAGTAGATTCTGTGGTTGGCAATATTGCTTGTTGGTACTGCAGAGATTGCTCCWGACAATGAGCAACCTAGTTGCTATCTCATCACTTCATTTTATAAATTGGAAACTTTCTTTCATCACAAGAGCATGCTTACTCTAGTGCAGCCAATTATGGGAGGTTTCGGCGGGAGTCATAGATATTGGCTGCTTRCTGTCAGTTATTCAAAGGCACATTCATAATTTTTTTCTATTAGACTCAGTATCCAAATGAAATTGTTGAGAAGATATGMTGTGTTAAAACTTAAAACATTCTAGCTATTAGGGACTAGATAGATAGTCAGTGGACTCTTTTRCTGTGCTACTMWTTCTATGCTTTGGCCTTGCAATTTCAAGTCAGAGTGTGGTGATGAATGTATGGAATGGATTTAACTTTTCTTGTGTAGTTGATTAGGATTTATATCTTATCTTTTCTTAGTATTTTTGATTTCTGAAAGTCCTATKTATACAGCGATTTCAGCGATGTGAATACGTAAAGACAAAATTGTTCAACACAGATGGACGTGGATGGGGCCTTCTTGCAGACCAGGATATCAAGGTAAAATAATTATACAGATTACAAAATGATGTGACTCTGATTTGCCTTGCTTTATCCTATGATAATGTGTATGTAACCATAAATAATTTTCCATGTGCAATTTGTCTATTAGAATTGTAGAAATCTGGTAATACATATAAGTTGCTGATATAGGGTGATCTGTATGTGTATGTGCTTTTCCTTTCAGTCCAAAAGGGGAATTAATTCTTTCCCTTGAATTTTTCTTTTGCCAATAATTAATAAAACTATTTATGTGCATGGTGATATTTCAAGCCAGTTGCCTTATATAATTTATTTTTGTTGGAGATTCTTACCATTTTTAATTTCTGCTGATTAGTTCATCACAGTCTTCTGTTGATTTTTCTGCATTAGAAAAATAAAAAATGGAAAGCAATTAAGCATCAAAAGACTTGTACTGTGGCCTAAATTTCCTATAGTGTCTAAGAAGAGTGCACTTTTCTTGTTTTTCTTGAGTGTCTTGCTCTATGTTCATGCCATCCATTTTTCTTTGATCCTTTCATACTTGAATTTCGTTGGTAATATTTTTGATCATCAATTTTGCTGGAGTAAACATTTCTGTGTTGCAAGCCAGTTCAATTTCTTACATGTCTGGAGATTTTCTGTGGGATACATGGTGAATCTAGTCATGTGATCATTCTAGTTACCTGGCAGGAAGGGATCTTAAGTTTGTATTTGGTACTTCATTCAAAAATCATTTCCCAGGAAAATGCATAGTGATCAAAATGAGCAAATATACTTGGATTTTTCCTTTTTTTTGTGTCTGTCAGACATGCAGCTAGTTACTATCAATGTTGAAAAATTCAGACTTGGGTATAACTTCGTGTGGGTCAACAAATTGTAATATTGGGAAAACATCGGAAAAAATTAACAAGCAGGGGGAATAAATCGGAAAAAACCACCAGGGGAAAAACTGAAAAATCATTTATTTCTCAGATAATTTTTCTATCCTGGTTACAATAGTTGTGCTGAAGAAATCATGCTTCTTCAGGAAAGTTGGTCATGTTTTCCTTCTTGTGATTAGTATCTGCTTTTGTTTTGTATATTGTGTTTGAAAAGGCTTCAATATCTAGAGTGATTTACTCCATTTAGATCTGGTCTTGGAAATATATATAAGTTCTCGCGTAGCTTAATTGCTACATATGGAATAAACGACATTTTTTATATAGAATGTCGTCTTTTAGGTATAATATATCGGGTGATTTACAGAATATTTCTCCTCTTGGATTTGTACTAGACTGGCCAGTTTATTATTGAATACTGTGGGGAAGTCATTTCTAGAGAAGAGGCCAGGAGACGATCACAGGCTTATGAAGCAGCAGGTGATGTTTTGAAACAATCTATAAATTTTAATATAAAGCAGCAGGTGATGTTTTGAAACAATCTATAAATTTTAATATAAAGCAGCATGGGGTTAGGGCTTTTGCATACATGTTCTCAATAGAATGGTTATGCTGTTGAACATTTTTGGCAGGGTTGAAAGATGCATTTATCATATCTCTTAATAAGTCTGAATTAATTGATGCCACTAGAAAAGGTAGCATTGCTCGATTCATTAACCACTCTTGGTAAGTACTTTTATTTGTAAGCAAGCTTACCTATCTTATTTTTCTCAACGATTAGGACTTCACAATTGAATGGTGTGTAGGAGGAAGCTTTTCTTATAAATGTAGGATTCTTTGTCTCTGTTCTTTTTCAAGGAAAATGCAGTTTCATGCTAGTCTGTCTGCTGGAAAAACGACTTATTTTTGTTGTTTAATGCATTCCTTTCTTTGAATTAATGATATAATCTTATCTATTGGAGAGCTGATTCCTATTAACTGGTAAATAATACAGTGAACCAAATTGTGAAACTCGAAAGTGGACGGTCCTTGGAGAAAGCCGGGTTGGAATTTTTGCAAAGCGGGACATCCCTTGTGGAACTGAGTTAGCATATGATTATAAGTTTGAGTGGTATGGTGGTGCTAAAGTTCGATGTCTATGCGGAGCACCATCTTGTTTTGGATTTCTTGGGGCGAAGTCTCGTGGTTTTCAGGTAAGCAGCTGTAGTATAAATGGTTCAGTACAAAATCTGTCTTAATACTTGAGTCATCTCATTGACAAGGTTTACAGGAAGGATCGCTGAAAGATATCATCAAAGATGGTGTCTTGTTGGCAATGGTGATTTCCTTTTTTTGTTTGGTTGTAATTCAATGTCAATACTGTACAGCCTTGTAAAAAACAGGAAAGTCTGTGTGTGCCTGTCAACCAGACTTTGATTATTATGACTGAAAGAACCGTTATCAGCACATTTTGCATCTGTTTTTCTCTCTATTATCGATGAAATTTGTAGGGATGGCTATTTCAAAATGGCAAATGTGATGTGTGGGGGTTGGGCTTCATTTCTTTCTTTTTTTTGGTTTTGTGTCTTCATTCTTTGGTCTTTGTATATTACATTTGTTTGCTAGTACAGAGCAGTACTTTGCATTTTGATTTTATTTTTGGTGTATATTTTTCCGGAATGCCTTTTGTGCCAGTGATATGGCCTAATTTTATCTGTCTGTTGCTTCTTAGTGGTCATTTTCATGGGCCCTGTATTGTCTCTGCCATAATCATTGCCATATTGGAAGAAATGCCTTACCGTCAGTTTCAGCTGTAACTAATCCACATGAAGAAGTTAATTTGGGTTGGTCATATATTTCATCTTAATTTATGCTTGCTTCCAAGCAATTATCAGAAACAGACTGGTGACTGAACTGTCTGATCACAAAAGTGGGAACCGGACTAGAAGCAGACCGGAACCAGTAAAAAACAAGAAAAAAATTTGGTTCAGCAAAACATACATAGAATATTCAAGTTTTGATAAAAGAATATATTATTATTCATGTACATCCATGTGAAACCGAACCATCAAACACAAATATGCAAAGTTTTCTCATGAATATAGCAAGGATGCATATGACCAAAATAGCAGAGAGTTTAGGTTTAGGTCTAGGGTTCAGGGTTTTAATTTTTTAATTTTATTAATTTTTTGATTTTTTTTGTCTTTTAAGTGGGACCTACACCTTTTATACGGCATCGTACCTGAAGAATTTTGAGCTTCTTAAGAGCTGCCCAACAGGTCTGTCCTTGACCTGTTCAGGCACAGTTTTCAAGGTAACTTTTAAGACTGTTTTCTTGCTGTTTTTAGGACAGCAAACAGGTCTGTTTTTCTCCCTTTGAATCTTCCCTTAACTGAATGGTTTAATGCCCTTTTAAGGCTGCTGTTTGCATGTGTTTATTTAGGAATTTATGCTGTCCTTGCTTAGCACATACAAATACCTTAAAACAGAAAACTCACCTCTAGGATCTTTAACACCTACAGCTGATAAGTAAATAAGCAAACCATGACAAATGAACACAAGTGTTTTTGGTCAATATGACCCTGGAAAAACCCCCATGGGGAAAACCAGTAAGAGAGTAGATGTATTATGGAGATCTCAAGCAAATGCTACAACAAGGAAATGAAACAATGGAACCTGATACAATAGCAAGCTCTTCTCAAGTTAGCTTTGGAGTTCCTTGGTATTTGCACCCGTTTGCCTTGGTTTGTGTGCCCCTTTGTCTTGGTGCGCCCCTTGCCTTGGCCTTTGCACCCACCTAGCTTGCTTGCTACCTTGCCTTGCTTGATGCGCCCCCTCTTGGAGATGCCTTGTGTCCTTTGTTGAAACCCTTGAGCGTGTGCGCCCCTTCACTCTTGGTGTGCCCTCCTTGCCTCAAGCTTCAACACTTGCACCCCTTCCTCTTGGTGTGCCCCTCACACAAAATGTGCCTCTCCTCCAAGCCACTTGCAGCCCTACTCCATGAATGCCCTCTCACAAAGCTAGCGCAGCCCTCATGAATTAGTGCGCCCTCTCAAGCTTGCCTTCTCCTGAACAATGGTACACCCCTCTCTTTGGTGCGCCCCCTTCTCCTCTCCTCCTTCACTCTAAACTCCAAGTGAATGAATGAATCTCCCTTTTGCCTCCTTTAGCCTCATCCTTAGGCTAACCTAGGAAATCAATGGCCAAGATTAGATCTTAGGCCAAACCTCCAATCAATGGTGGAGATTAAATCTCCAAGATGACTTAAGTCTCCTAAGTCAATTTTCCTTCATTAATGACATTATAAAATCAATGTGACTTATAACTTAAAGTACTTTGTCATTAATGATGTTATAAAGTCAAAGTGACTTTATAACATAAGTAAATCGGTCAGGGTCAAATATTCCACCCTGTGCATTTAGAGACTCGCAAACACAAGGGGACCACTTTCCAAGGTACCCAAATCTCAACAGTACCGAACTGGCTGATTCAGGCCAAAAATGGCTGGTTTGGTATGGCACTGGCCGTTTCTGGTCAGCGACCGGAAAACCTTCTGCCAGTTGGACTGGCCAGTTCTGATGACACTGCTTTGGAAGTCTTCTCCTAATTATTATTATTTATATTGAAATTTGTTCCTTTCCTTCAACTACCTTGATATAACTTGTTAAAAATATGAAAGTTCATTCCTTATTTTGTTGAGTCCTTGGTTGGATTATGTAATATGATGTAAATCATTTAGCATTCTACTTGGAGATGTACTCTCCCATGCATGGAAGATCATCTAAACAAAGCAAGTTATCCAGTACCTAGATCATCTGTGCTGGTGGCTGCTGGAAATTATCTCTATCAACCATACTGCACTATTCTTATACATCATACATTTTTGGTTTTTGTGGTGGATCTTAAGAATGATTCTTGCTTCTCTTGTTTGGCACAGAGAGATTTTCTCAAGTTTAGTTATTGCTCTATCTCTGAGAAAATCATATATATAACTTACATTTCTTGAATATTGCAGAATGATGCTTATCTTTGGGAAGATAATGATGAAAGGTATGCAGTACGCACCACTACACCTTAGTGTAAAAGCTATTTGCTATTTTATGCTGTACATTTTCTACAATACGCATTTGGTTAATTATAGTGAAATGGTAAACAGGGAGTTGGCAGTTGTTCATAAATGCCTATTAATTAAATAATGTATTCAATTTGGATTTCTAGAAATTTTTGGAATTGGAAATTATAAGGTCCGAATGCAAATTCTTTGGTTTAACCAAAAGGTGTTTGTGTTCAAAATGGAGGATCACGTCTTATTTAAATACTTAAGTAAGTGAGCTATACTATGCAGGTACTCGGTTAAATCTTTGATATGTAGTTGCCATTGTGAATTTGCCTGGAAAAACTATAGCTTTCATGCTTAGAAATATACAAACAACTTCTTGAAAAAATAGTGTTGTGTAAAATTTCCAGTCCTAGGTGACTGCTGTCCTTGTGATCTCAATTAAACAAATAAATTGCTGAATTTAATTAACACAGAAATTAATTTCAGACCACAGCATCAACCACACTATAGTTGGAAAAGTAAATAGTGGAAGCATAAAAAAGTTTCACATATACACAGGGAATTTCTCTGTCAAAATTAGCTTTTCATTCCTTATTCAAAACTTACAAGGAAACCTCCAGTCTGGCAAACTAGCAGCTTCGTTGTTGATCAAAATCACCTCAAAAACAGATCTGCACAAAAATCCAGAAGAAACAATCTGCAAGGAAGACTGTGGGGTCTGCTGTACGGATCTATACGACTTTACAGATCTGCTGGACAGCTTGGTATGTCTGTACGGATTTTCTGTATGGATCTGTATAACTGTATGGATCAGCTGTATGGATGGCTGTTGTACAGCTTTCTTCTTCCTTTTGCTCTGGTCCCTCTTCTGCTCGTCAGCTATGCTCAACTGGTTGCTGTCCCTGTCTGTCAAAATATTGTCTGAACTCTCTATCTTGACCCGTCTTTATACTTTTAGGCAAAATCCTAATGCATTAATGCATGGAATACACTTTACTAGTCTCCACAGCTAAATATAAGACTCTTCACTTTTTCCTAAAGTGAATTACAAAATAGGGTTACTACTTGAAATATTTCGAACTACTTCCAGCACTTTCACACTAAACCTATCTGGAAGTTCTTGTTTGAGCTATATTTCTCAATACTCCCTCTTAACAARGAAGGAATTCTRCACCAACACATGTTTGTCTCTGAATGCTTCAAACTTCTCTTTTGCTAAGGGSTTGGTCAGAATAATGCTCCCTGCTGATCTGTGGTAATACACTGGAGCTTCATTGCTCCCTTTTGAATCCTGTCTGGTATGAAGTGATATCTAATCTCTATGTGCTTGGACCTGTCATGAAATACTGGATTTTCAGAGATTTGGTGCAACTTTGATTATCACAGTAAATGACTGTGGGATCCAACTCTTGATCAAACAATCCTGCAAGTAAGTTGTTAAGCCAGATGGCCTCACAACTAGTAGTACTGGCTGCCATGTATTCTGCCTCTATTGAGTTGAGTGCTATGGAAGTCTGTGTCCCGATGAACTAGGATATCATTGTTGAACCCAAGCTAAAGCAACACCTTAAGGTGTTCTTCCTGTTTGCTATACTACTTGCTAATCTAAGTTTATATACCCCTACAACTTCACTTCACCATCTCCAAGATATCTTAGACCATACTCCATTGTGCCCCTCAACTATACGAGCACATGTTTTGCTACTACCCAATGCTCATGCCTCAAATCTACCATGAACTCACTTAAGGTGTTCATTGCAAAGCATATGTCTAGTCTAGTGTTGACCAAATACCTCAAGGAATCTATCAGTTGCTTGCACAATGTGGGATCAACCAACTTGTAATTTGAAGACATCACTTTCTTCAGATTAGTGATCATTGGTGTGGCCATAGGTTTGCAATGCTCCATTTGAAACATCTTCAGAATCTCAATTACATACTTACCTTGCTGAAGGAATATCTCCCTTGGTCTCTACCAGACCTCTAAACCCAAGAAGTAATGATTCATGGCAATGTCCTTCATCTCAAACTCAACAACCATATATGCTTTGCACCCTACAATGAGCTTCTCTGCATTGTAGGAAACAAGTTATCTACATACAACACCAAGATAAGAAGATCAAACCCAACAAATATGTAATATAAGTTAGGACTTGCTTCACTTTTGGTGAAGCCCATACTCTCCAAATAATGTATCTTGGAATACCTCTTGGTCCTATACAAGGCCTTCTTAAGCTTGCGAACATGGGACTCCTTCCCATCCCATTGAGGAAAGTTGTTCTTACATCCATCTGATGTATCCTCTGTCCCATAAATGAAACTAAAGACACGACAGATCTAGTGGAAGTGTACGACTGGAGCAAAAGTCTCCTTATAGTCCACTCCCTCTCTTTGGAAGAAACCTTTGGGCACAAGCCTTGCTTTGAACTTCTTAATGTTGCCATCTACTGCATGTTTAAACTTGTAGAGCCACCTAGAACTCACTACCGACTTCCCCTCCAGTCTTGGTACTATGCCCTACACATTATTCTTCATGATGGAGGTGTACTCGTCCACCATGGCATTTGGCCATACTTGCTAGTCTGTTGCCTCCTGAAAGTTGAAAGGCTTGGAATATATGATGCTTCTCATTAGTGCCATGTAGTTTGGAAACTTCTTTGAAGGTATGCTCTCTCTAAATGTTCTTCTAGGAGTCTCAGTATACTCTTGAGCATCTCTCAATGTCTTAGTGAACCATCAAAGTCTCTTGATAGAATTGGAAGGAGATGATGTTCCCTCCTCTTCACTTGCAGATTGTTGTCTTGCGCTAGAAGTCACTGGTGAGCTTGGCTTAACCTTTGGAGCTTCCTGCTCCTCATCCTTTGTCATTGGAATAGGTTCATGAGACCTCCTGGATGCAAAGTCTTCCTCAAAATTTACATCCCCGCTCACTGTCTTCCTTTGCTTTGAAATATAGAGCCTATAGGCTTTTGAAGTCTCATGGTAACTTACAAATAAACCCTTTGTGCTAGAAGGCTCCAACTTGGTCCTCTTCTCCACTAGTACATGGATATAAAGTGGACATCCAAAGATGCGGAAATGACTCACCTATGGCTTCACACTAGTGAATGTCTTCTCTGGTGTTTTATACTCCAAGATCCTGTGAGGACACTTGTTTTGGATGTTTTGTCCTCCAAGATCCGATCTCAAGACTTTGATCTTCTTCCCTGTCTGGTTTTCAACTAGAGCTTTGATCTCTTGAAACCTACTAAAGACCTCATGCTTGGTCTTTAAGAAGTAGATCCATGTCTTGCGAGAAAAATCGTCAATGAAGGAAACACAATACATGCTTCCTAAAATTGACGCTATTGACATCAGTCCACAAACATCTGAATGCATTAGGTCTAAAATCTCCTTAGACCTATGTTTGCTGCTTGGGAAGGTAGCCTTGGCATGCTTGCAAAGCGTGCATCCTTTGCATATTCTGTGCTGCTCAATGTTGAACTTTGGATGATCTATGACTATCTCCCTTAGAATAGACAACGCCTTGTAATGCAGTTCCCCATCCTCTTGTGCCACTACTCACACAAGTTGTCACTTATGAACTAAGG
>ML780948.1:103398-134207 GCA_009831015.1 Picea engelmannii | reverse complement strand
TTTTCTAATATTTCATTTTCGTTTCTCAGTTCAGGGGTTAATCATCATCTACCTATGGTTCTATACTTCTTGTCCTGTCATCTTTCTTTTTAATCTCCAATGTCCAGGTCTCCTAATCCAAAACACAACTTGATTAAGCATGGGAAGACACTGTCTGTCTTGAACTGAATGATGATAAGAAGGTCAAGTGAAAACACTGTAACCACAGTATGAATATAGGAACAAACCGGCTAAAACACCACCAAGCATGAATCCCATGCAAAGATGTCGTAATTTGTGATCTAACCCTAAAGAAGTCACAACCCAAATGGTACTTGCTTTGGAAACCATCAAAGCAAGCACAACAAAGAAATCTAGGATGAAGTTGGAATTGCAGCAGGTGGTAGAAGATCAGAAATGCCACTGCTTGGTAGTTGCTCATCAAATGTTGCAAGTCCAACCATCAACTCTCCTTATATCATTCCTTGCATAATCCAGGAGGTCAACCATCCTTGGGGATTTTTAATGAAAAGAAGAGGAAGGAGGCAGATATTGAAGTGAGGAGGTTTTGTTGTCATGACAACCTCCCATTTAACCTTGTAATCTCATTTTTTCAGCCCATGGTAGATGTTGCAATGGCTGCCCCCGGATACAAAGCCCCGTCTTATAGTGCAATTAGGCAGAAAGAGTTCGTGAGGAGTTACTCTCTGTCAAGGAACAATTGCAAGGTCTTAAAAGTTTGTAGGAGAGTTTTGGTTGCACTGTTATGTCAGATATGTGGACAGATACAAGGAATAGAACAATCATAAATGTCCTTGTAGCATGTGCTAGAGGAACAATGTTCTTGAAATCTATTGATGCATCATCACATGTCAATGATGCAAATCCACTGTTGGTGGAAGCTGTGTTCAGAAGTTGGGGTCAAATATGTTGTCTAAGTAGTCAAGGACATCACTGCAAATTATGTGGCAGTTGCAAGACTGCTATGTGAGAAATATCCTACCATTTTTTGGACCCTGTGTGCTACCCTTTGTATAGATCTGATTTTTGAGCACTGTTATAACCCAAACTAAGCCTTGGGTTAGCGGTTCAGGGGCAAAAGACCTGCCACCTCTTGAACTCCTCTCACTTTGGGTTGTTTCATGCCGACTCTAGAGGGGTGTCTTTAGATACTACCTCTGATCTATTGATTAGTTCACAGAAAGCAGACATATTTCACAAAAAGTAAATTGATGCAATTTTGGGAACTGGTGTCTGCCATTTGGGTCATGGGGTTAGATGAAAGTTAAACAAGTTTTTGATTGGTGATGGAGAAATCCGATGAGGCATTTGCTCCAAATGAGTCTCACCAGATCAAGGTGTCCTAAATTCTAATCACTATATCAAATGATGGGCTAAGAGAATCTATACACGGGAAAAATCTGCTCACAACCCTGTCCTGGTTGCTTGAAACCAAGCCAAGGCAAATAATTTCTAACACTGAATCATCAGGGTTAAGAAAACGGCTCCTGTTCACAAGAATTTCCCTATGCCAGGGTAGCAAATACTCAAAAAGCACACAAAACTAATAACTCTGATTGAGTGAGAGTTCTGCAACATTAACAAAAACAATTAACCCACAGAAAACAGAAAAAGTACGAGGACCAAAATGCTCAATTCTCGTTCTCAAAGTCTAATAGGCAATTACAATTAAGGGAGAGCTTCCAAGACTCTCGGGATCCAACACCATTGCAGTCAAATCTCCATCATTTAATAGTTTTTTGTCTTCTTGAAGACTGCACTCATTCTGCCAAATTTGAAGATACATATGCTATGCATGCTGTCCAACTCAGATGTATCACAGTTATAGCCCTTCACCCTCATGACATGCCAAGAATAGACATATGAATGCTGATAAGTGGTGTGCACGAATAGGTCTGAGGACAAACATGAAGTGTGCCCTCCTATGTGCTGTCAACACATGTCATGAACAGAAAATAACCCCAAAACTGATGCATCCTCTTTCATGCTAATTCATCATGAACACCTACTGAAAATAGATGCCAAGAGGGTTACCCCTTCTCACAGATGATAATTGAAACACATGTACCATTCCAAAAATCAGCTAATAGAATTCCATCCATGTGCATTTAACCTCCTAGTGGCTGTTAACTCTCCATACTCTAAAACAAACAACACATCCTCTAACACGAGCACTTCCAACCCAATCTATCCATTTACCAAGAATAACATGACCACTTCACTGTTGGATGTGCCCTGCATACAGATTAAAAATAGGAAGTGACATCACTGCATGCATGTGCCTTCGAACTGCTAGGAAAATGATGTGCGCTGCTGTTTCATACTATCACAACCCTACAAGCAGTGCACCCCTTCTTAAGTTTTAACCTGTCAGAATTAGCATATATCCCCCTTAACTAGTGCACCTTCACCCATTTTAGTGCGGGTGTGCTCTTCTTCTTGAATGAGCCCTAGATATGGACAAGGATGGGCTTAGCATCTGCATTTACATGCTTTCCAAGCACAGGGTACAACTCTGTGAAGGCACACATTCTGACTTGTTAGCAGTTTGAACACTTGAAGAGGTCACTATAAGGATATCAACTTCTGGTGCAAATATCAAGCTTACTTTTCAACAAATCTCCCAGTCGGTCACGTTAGCATAGAGGTAAATCAACCTAAATACTGCACCTTTAAACTGTGGTAAATTTATCATTAAAAAATAAGCGTTTTGCTGATCAAGAACATAAGTAACCACCCAGAAAATCATGAGATTAGGGCCCTGCTCTGCTGTTAATAGATCACCCAAAAGGAGATCATCGGAAGCACTTGATAACAATGACCTAGGTAAGCTGGATTGGGTGCAGGATTTCATTGATAAATGCAAAAAAACCAACTACATCTGGGTGTTGAGCCTTGTGAGAGAGTTCACAGAGCGCAAACTCATTCGTCCAATGGTCACATGATTTGCAGCCAACTTTCTTTCACTCCAAAGTCTTTTGATCGAGTACATAGAATTGAGACGAATGTTAGAAAAAATGGCAGGATTGGAAAGGCCGCACAAAATTGGATTCAATGTTTGTTTCAGGGTTGGTATGTAGAGATGATTTATAGGATTCTGTTACTGTGGTTGTTAGCATCATTGAACCTTTCATGAGTGAAAGTGTTGAGGATCATTGATGGAGAAAAACCGCCTATGGGATACATTTATGAGGGTATGGAACGGGCCAAAGAGGCCATTAGGACTTTGTATGGGGAGGATGAAGCTAATTATTGTCCCTTGATGGAAATTATTCACCAACATTCACCATTCACCATTCCATCCAGTGAGAGCATATCCAATCCCGATATATTCTATAATGATAAGTCAATTCAAAAAGATCCTGAGGTGATGAGAGGTGGGATAAGCACATTGAAAGGATGTTCCCAGATCTCACAATTCAGGACAAGATCAATATGGAGGAATATTTGGACAAGGATTCAATTGGAATCTTTGGATTTTATTCCCAGATCTCACAATTCAGGACAAGATCAATATGGAGGAAGATTTGGACAAGGATTCAATTGGAATCTTTGGATTTATTTCACCTAAACGACTCAAGGGACAAGAAAATGGTGGGTAAGATTTCATTTATACATTGTTAAATTATAATTTTGTAGCTTTTTTTAAATAAAGTTTCCCATTGGAAAAATTTGTAATCTTTGTTTTTTTGTAACAACCCATTGGTGGATCGATTGTTGCTTTGACACACCAGAGCTACAAGGATTCACCATCAGAGTTTTTAGTCAGTTTTGCAGTGGTTTAGATTGTGACCACAACTAGTTGGCATTGAGCACATTCACACCAAGAAGCTGGCCTTCATTTGCTACAACCTTCCCCTGCTCACAAGCAATTGCGACCAAAGGATATGGATCCAATTGCATGAGATGAGATTGATCCAGAATCTGGTTGTGATGTGGAGGATGAATCTCTTGATGATTTGAGCTGGTTTAATACACAGGTTGATGATCTCTTTGGCAATCTTTTGATGATTTGAGCTCGTATGATACACAGGTTGATGATATCTTTGGCACATAGGTATTTGACACACCTGACATACTGACTTTTCAGCATCTGCATGAGATAGTTGGATCGGGAGTGTCTAGGGCTGCAGGCACTAGCTCTTCGAGGGCATATGCCAGGTGTCCTCATAGATGAAACAGAGATTGGAGACTTTGTATATTTAGAGTTTAGGATTATGTGATGATTTATGCAATATAATTTATGAATTGTTGAAGTTGGTTTTATTTGATAGATTGCAAGCTATTTGAAATTTTGATTTATGTTTCAGTTTTTGAGACAATGTTCAAGTGCCAAATTTTATATTATCATTTATCATATTTGATCAGATGAATTGATGGATAAACTTGTTTTATAGATTTTATGGATGGAAATGTCATTATTGTTTTTTCTGCATACGATTTCTTGTATTTTGAGTTCTTCTTTTCTATTAGTTTCCCAATCTGGCCAGGCTTTTGCGAGTCCAAGTTTCACAACCTTTGTAATAATGATTATAAGCTGTTCACTTAGAAAAAGAGCTAAGATATTCCTGTATATTAATTTAATAAAATGGTTATTAGTTATTTAATGCCAGATAAAAGGTTTTAATTATTAATATCTTGCCAGAGGTGAGAGCTACGTAATTTCTTTACATTAATTTAATAGAATGTTTATTAGTTGTTTAATGCCAGATAAAGTTTTTAATTATTAATCTTTTGTCAGAGCTGGATAATAGTAAAGGACTAGATTTTTCATACTTTTTATTAGGCCAGTAAGACTTTCTTTGTTTGGGAGGAAGCTATGAAACACCATAGCGTGTACAATTGGTACAATAACAACACAAACATGGTCCTTTCTTGATTTATCACAGCCTTTTATTTGGTGGGGCATGCCCATTGGCACTCAAACCTTGGTCACTGTGGTGGTAAGCACCTGCAGTGACACTTACCACTAGACCACAGCCCAATGGACTGTATATTTTTCATACTTAAGTAAATACACAAGTGAATGCAATATAAATGGCAAATCATTTGCAGTTAGGAGATAATTTTTTTAGACATTTGAATTTTCAATTCTGCCACACTTTAGAGTGTTATTTTTCATACTGTTAGCGTGTATATCAACATATTTGTAAATTTTTATGTTAACATAGTTTCTGTTTTCCCCTATCTCCTGCACCTATCAAACATGTTAACTATGGTGAAGAGTCAAGACCTCTATGGTTGGGTCACACTTTTCATTTCGGTTATCCAGTGGAAACCATCGGACAGATCCAGGCATAGCAAAGGCATGGGCAGTGCCCAGGTGATGTTGATGCCCTTCTAAAGTATCGTGTTCTTATCTGTGTTGGAATTTCAAACCAAGGGCATAAAGACTATTCAAAATCACCAGAGGATTGTACACTAACAAATGACTACCCAATCAAAAGTGTAGTCAAGAGTCAAGACATGATTTTATGGAGGACACGTATTTTGCTATTTTGTATCTCAAGTCCATGCCATATTTAGGGCATATTGCTCTGCTAGGTTAGCTTTGAAGCATTTGTTATACATGAATCTGGGGTAGACTTTTCTTGAATGCCACAACTTTGGAGGAAGAGCCATGATGCTATGTTTTCAGCTTCTGACTTCTCTTATCTGTTATCCTGATAACCTTGTATTTGTTAACAAAACTTATTTTGTTTAAACATGAGAAGTATCTTTCTCTTCTAACTTGATTTATTTTGTTCATTCTAAGTGTCTTTGGAATTTCCATAAATAAAGTATTAAACTTTACCATTTATGCGTTGAAGTTTATTTTATTATATTTACTAAGTTTGTTCCAGTCTAACATTATTGTTCCTGCTTTCGGCAATTTTTGACTGAGCTCCCAGGTATTCCGTAGAGAATGTCCCACTTTATGATTCTGATGAGGATGAACCACTGTCCAATTTCCTTAAACGGGCCAAGGTGTGCAGGAAACTAAAAATTGCAGCTGCAAAAAGGCATTCTACTTCTCAACCTGCAGGTGCATTAGGAAGAATCAGCTGTGATTCCATTTCATTTACAGTCAATGAAAAGAAAGAGAACAACTCTTCTGATGTCTCAGTAAGCAAGGAGAAGTTGACTTTGCTGGATTTGGCGGAAACTGCAATATCTTATGAGAAACGGGAAATGATCAATGGGGCATTAGATCAGAACGAAGTGGCTATTGAAAAGGAAGTAGAAATTGAATCAGCACCAGATGGAATGAAAGTTGATACAGAAAACAGTGAACAATGTCTTATGAGTAAGGATGCAAGGGTATCTGAAAGTGAATCTGCCAATGTAGCTTTGGATTACCGTTCAGATCCACAGATTGTTTTACAAAGTAAAAAATCTTTATATTTTTCATGTCAGAAATCGAAACATTTCGTGAATAAAAGGGTCAGTGCAGAGTTCATTAATCAGATTTTACCTTCGAAGGAAGCGCGTGAAGAAGTTTTGGAAGCAGAGGTAGGAATTGCCTGATGTCCAATTTGGGCCTTTTAAAGTTTTGGTTGAGGAGAATTTCTTGCTCCTTGGAGTTCTTATGGTTTGCTTTTACAATATCGACAGTGAATGTGCAACATTTCTTGAATTGTTCTATAAGGGTCCGTCAGAGGCTTCTTATGTTTATTGTCTTGTCAGATATATAATCACTTAGTGAGCCAAGCTTCTAACATTGTGTCATCGAAATAAGAATGGATCAATCCTTTCCCTTTTTTTTTATATGAGTAACAATGATTCCTTTTCTGATCATGGTATCCAGATATTATAGTCTGCCAAATAATTAATACTGTAGGAGGCGAATTTACTGTTGGCAGTATCCTTTTTCTATTAAATGTTTTTCTGTAGAAAACTCAGGACAATATATTAAAAATCTAGCATGCATCAATAGGAAAGACATTTATAACAGAGACCACTATGGAATCCAGCACAAGTCGTTATTTTGTGCTTAACTGGAGCATTATTTTAATGACATACAGTTGCACGGTGCACCTTCATATTAATTTTCTTGTATTGTAGGTGGGATGTGAATTAGTAATCCTTTCTAGGATATTGTAGTTGCACCATAATTGCATCTCTGTTTCATTAGTTGTGAATCTACCTCCTAAATCATTGCCAAATGGTTGACGTTATGAGAAGAATAAACACAATGTTGTAGTTTTTCTCAGACTGATAAGTTAGATGAACTTGACAAATCAAATGTTCTGAAACTTTCCCATAGTTGTTGAACATTTGATCAGGTCATTCATGACATGAAAATGTAGTTGTGCCCCAAAAATGGTAGTTTTCTGTATCCTGTTCTAGAGTAACTGTTTATTTTATCGCTCTTTATTTGGTTGTATTATATTTGTTTAGATCTTTAATGGTATTTAATTTTTGTTTTTTTTCAGCAAGCAAAGAGTGCTGCAACAGAGGAATTGGGTTCTTTTTATGATAAAATAAGGCCGGTGATTCAGGAGCATGGAAAGGATGGTCAGGATAGTGTGCCGACTAGTTTAGCAGAGGAGTGGATTAAAGCAACTTGTGAACAACTAAAAGCTACTTTTGATGCTCACTACTCTATTATGAAACATACATCAAGCAATATTCGAGGTGCACAAAGTGTAGTTCTCAATTTGCAGGGAGACCAAGCAAATTGCATTGACAGGATTGATTAGCTGTTTCTGAATTATACCCTGAACATTGTACAAAGGCAATATGATTGAAAGCAGAGGTTGTTGGCCCAGTGTGGTCATGACAATGTGCCAATTTTGCGCCATCATGCCATGCTTTGTCAATGTAAAATCTTGCTATATCCAAAGCAGCACGAGAAGGCTGCATATTCATTGCATGATTGTATTGACAACTATTTTAAAGAATTCTTTGTCCTCACTTTTCATGGGGACTCCTGTAACGATGTAATTTTTTCATGTAATGATGCTAAGCATCTCCATTCTTGTGAAATAATTTTAATGATGGTGAAGATCTGAGCAATGAAATGGTTCAAACTGGCATATTTGTTATAAATTTTACTTTAGAGTGAAGGATTAAGGTCCCTTATTTTTATTTCCAAGGTACCATGGTCCATTAGTTAGTACTATTGTGCTAGCCTATATGTGGTTTTGTTTTCTCCTTAGATCTGCAATGACTACAGTGGCGTTTTATATCTGACAGGTGGCACGATCTGTGCAACTTTATTTGTTCCGGTAAGTTCATATTCTGGTGTTCCAATATCTTATGTGCATAACCATTTTTTTAGTTTGCTTTCATTTTTTCTGTGGGGAGAGTGCAACCATAATCCTTCTTTCAGTCTTTTAACCCACTGCTAGTGAAATTTGGGCACAATGAAGGTAGCGAGTTAGCGAAGCAGATTCTAATCACTTTTTGGGTCAGAGGAGCCTGAATCATCAACCACTATGAAAATTCAATGATGCGTTTGATAATGTTCTCTGGAGTAAAGGTTTATTTACTAAAAAGGGGGCCTGCCTAATAGAGGTAGAATTTTGGGTGCTCCGCACAAAAGCCTTCGTACTATTCAAGGTTGATGAGCAGTTGGAAGTGAGAAAAATCTGGTGATCTATTCTGTCTACAGGAGATGTGTTAGGTACAGGAATGGGCAGTAGTAATCGAAGTAGTGTAATGAGGCTGCAGTTGGGCAACGTGAGAAAGAAAGTACCATCTGATTAATATGCTACTGTCCAAGGTTAAGAGATCTTTTGATAACCTAGAAACAACATCATTTGCAGTAGCAGAGTTTTCTTACATAAATTGTGCAAAAAGAGTCAATGAAGTCGTTAGTCTGTTGATTACCTAGGAAAATCAGCGTTTGATGCTGGCGGGTAACAAGGGCCGATTGTCACTTATCAATTTTAATTACAATTTAAAATCTAAATTGCAATTTAGACCATGGTTATCCGACCGGGCGGTTTGATTTGGCAGGACTTCAAAATTGGGTTAGGTTGGATTGGAATTGGCTTATCTTCGCGATACCTAATCTAACTCCATCAGAGCTGGCTGGGATTGAAGTGACTTGGATAGACCCTCGCGAGCCTGGTCAGAGTCGACCTGGTTTAGCTAGGTCAACTCTTCACCCTTCAGTATAAAAGGCAACCTTTGAACAGCTTTTGCAATGAAACTTGGAGCTGTTTTTTCAACAAGGTTTTTTTTGTGGTAAGACCACCTCAGATGATGAATTGATGTGGTTGGGGCGTACTCCGAAGGCAGGGAAGGGGCAAGAACTTTTGCTGCCTATCAATTCTCAAATATGTTATATGAATTGTTAGTTTGTTATTTATTTTGCTTCCTGCCATTTTTATAGATAATGTGCTTTCGCTATTCAATTTTGCATATCCAAACGTGTCATTATATTATGGAAATTAAGTGTATTTTTTTTATCATTGATTGAGTTTTTGACGGGTTGAGGTCAATTTTGGTCTTCCTATTTGGAGTTGGGGTTGAGCTTTAGGTCAATTTTGGTCTTCCTATTTGGAGTTGGGGTTGAGCTTTAGGTCAATTTTGGTCTTCTTTATGTTTATAAAGTGTAACTTTGACATAGATAATTAAAATTATAAAGGGGTTGAACTTTTTAGGTCAATTAATCATTGATTGAGTTTTCTAGGGATTGAGGTTAATTTTGGTTTTCCTATTTGGGGTTGAGATTGAGTTTTAGGTCAATTTAATGTAACTTTGACATAGATAATTAAAATTATGAAGGGGTTGAGCTTTAGGTCAATTAATCATTGATTGAGTTTTTTAGGGGTTGAGGTAAATTTTGGTCTTCCTATTTGAGGTTGAGCTTTAGGTCGATTTAGTGTAACTTTGACATAGATAATTAAAATTATAAAGGGGTTGAGCTTTAGGTTAATTTTGGTCAAAGTTTATAAAGTGTAACTTTGACATAGATAATTAAAATTATAAAGTGTAATTTTGATATAGATATTATATAATTAAAATTTAAAAGAATAATAAAAAATTATAATATTTATGGATTAGATAATTAAAATTATAAAGTGTAATTTTGATATAAATATTATATATAATTAAAATTTACCTTTATAAAGTGTAACTTTGACATAAATAATTAAAATTATAAAGTGTAATTTTGATATAGATATTATATATAATTAAAATTTAAAAGAATAATCAAAGATTACAATATTTATGAATTAGATTATTAAAATTATAAAATGTAATTTTGATATAGATATTATATATAATTAAAATTTAAAAGAATAATAAAATATTACAATATTTATGGATTAGATAATTAAAATTATAAAGTGTAATTTTGATATAGATATTATATATAATTAAAATTTAAAAGAATAATCAAAGATTACAATATTTATGGATTTGTAAAAATACTAGTGAAAAATGGATATAAAAAAAATCACATACTTAAGGTGCTGAAAGCGTGATATAAAAAACATGAGTACATGTGCATATTGCACTACATGTACATATTGCCTTTACAAAATTAAAATTGCATAATTAATGTACACAAATTTTGGTCCTTTAAAAATAATCCTATTCTTTCCCTTTTTCCCATTTTTTTTAAACTTCTTGCCACCCCTCCGAAAGAGGAATCACAATCTCTAATTGCAAGTCAAAAGGTGAGAGATTAGGATTACGATTCATAGAAGAAACCAACTCCTTATCTAAATTAGAGGTATCAATTTTGTAAAGTCTCTTTGTTCCACTTAAAGATGCTTCAACTACCATTAATTTTCTTGAGGAAAGTCATGTGTATCCATATCCTCCACTCTATCTCGTGAGGAGTGGAGCCATGTATCCATATCCTCCACTCTATCTCTTGAGAAGGACTGGATTCTCCAATTGCTCATGGTTGTTGACTTTTCTCATTTTGATCAATATCATTATTCAACATTGGTTTCTTTGAAAAATATTAGTTCTTCGGTTTTGATTTGGTCCCTTTTCTCCAAGACTAGTAGCTTGTAGGTGTACTAGAAGTTGACATACCCTGCACTTAAATGTTGTGTTCTCATAGTCCAAGACCTATGTGCATTTGATATTTTTCTATTTGAGAATCGTTTTGTTTGGAAGATCCTTGCTAAGGTCTATCTCAACACAAATACAAGCATACTTGCTAGAACTCTCTCAATGTATTCCTAAAATTCTAAAAAGTTGGTAAATACTATAGACTTAATGAGAAATTGGGAAGATGAACCCATATTGACAATTCAGTAACATTTTGTTCCAGGTTACAAAGCCTAAGGAAAACGCCCTAGCGCTTCCTCTCATTTCGAGGATGGTAAACGCTAAAATTTTCAAGGCACAAAGCCGGACAACAACAAGGCTTGAATCCATTACAATAATATACTCGTTAAGAACACAACATGTACTTGCGTGAATTGAACCTAGGTGGAGAGGATAACAATCATTCCTCCAAATCACCCAAGTTAAATCAAATTAACAACAATTGAGTAACAAACATATAATTATGATCAAATTTTGAGAACTAAAGGGTTATAAAAAATTCTACACTTCCCTTCTATATTGACAAGGGTTCACTTTTAAAATTACTTCGTTGATCATAAGATCCTAAGAAAATCGACTAGAATGGAAAGCATAAACAAGATCTTTCTCTCTTCTTACCCCTACCCCGAATAACATTTGAAGATATATACATATATTTAAATAGATGTTTTAAGGGGTATGAGAATACAAAATTAATATATGTTATTTACAGGGATTCACTTTTAAAAGTAATTCTAAAAAAGTGGAATAATATTTGGGGATCTATAAATATATTCATATTTATGTTACACGGGAACATTTGGGACCAGTTGTAGGTATGATAAGGACAAAACCTTTTTAGAATATGGGTACAAGGGTACAACGCTTTTTCTTTATAGAGTAGGAGGTTTTCGAGATGTGGCTATGTCATGTATGGGAGGGCGACCACCCATATAAGTATGCTTTAAGTTTATATTTGTAAGTTCACCATAGTTTTATATGGATCTTTTTATTATTGACGAATGTAATGGCTTTAAAACAATTCAAAGTTCTTTCAAGATTGGTATTTCGTTCCACGAAAAATATTGGTATTTTATAGGTATTTAGAGAAACTATACTCTTGCATAGCTCATCAAGTGGCATTTTGCCAATTCAGATTTAAAAAATCCTATTTAAACATGTGATTGTGATTTTATGCAAAGCATGATGTGGAAGTGAATTAAAATTCCCACTTTTCAAATTACATGCTAAGTCACGCTAGTTAGTTCCTTATTAGATAATCTCAAAGTTTGTGTTGGAAAAGTTACTTGAAATATAGAAAAGGGTTTTGAATGATGGAAAAAAATTCTACAATAGATATGAATATTCAGGGTTTTGAATGATGGAAAAACATTCTACAATAGATATGAATATATGAATATTCATTCTTTCTTAATGCATCTTTATTCTTTCTTAATGCATCTTTGTTTTATGAAGATGTAATTTCAAAGAGGTTCTTTTTATTTTATTAAGATGTGGTTTGTATGTAATGATTTTGTATTTATGGATTTTTAATTGAAAATGTATTTATATGTTTTTTATAATGAGTCTTAGGGGTTAATATTGATGATAATTGTACAACATTCTTGTTTTTAAAGATGAGACATAGGGAACTAGCATAAGACATGATGATATTTTTGCATCGAATTTAATAGAGTAGAGGGTGATTGATCTTATAGTATTCTTTAATAAACAATAAACAATGTTCATACTCATGAGGTGTAGATCAATTGGTTTGTGCGGGGTTTAGTCTCCATTAGGTCATTGTTTCAAATCTCATGGGGAGGGGTTGAGGGTAGCAGCCATTTGAGGGGGAATAAAATTGTCTCACGGGACGTCCAGGCTTGATCGAGTCTTGCACAATCCTGGTGACAACATCCCACTCATGGGAATATCGTTCTTCCATCCAACATTGGGGTTGACCCCGATCTAGACTCAACCTAGCTGGAAGAAGCCTATTTTGTATTATTTGCTTGGTCATATTTTGTATCGTAGTTTAATTTGTCTTTAATGACATATGTTTGATGATAGTATTATTATTGTGTTGTGATGTACTTTATTACTTCATGAATTGGGGCCATGGCATAAGCACAAGGTAATTATGAAGACATTTTTTTCCAAAGGAAAAAAAAGTGTAACTTTTATTAAGAGAAATAAAAATTACATTTTGAATAATGCATACAGAGAGCATGCATTTAGTCTAAAATAGATTTCAATTCCAAGAGGAATAAAAACACAACAAAAATGGCCCCAATACATATGAAGTCTACAAAGAAAATAACCATCAATCTCAGCCAATAAAACGATAGAAAGAAGACCAGAAGAGAACGGACCATGCCATAGCGGCAAAAAAACCCCTCAAAATACTGATCCAGAGGGACAACAAGAGAACCTACAACCACGAAGGAGGAAACGAGAAGCCGCACGCCCTAAATGGACCTCAAAGTGATGACCCCACTAGCAAAAAATCAACACTGCACGCCTGTAAAAGAAGGACCTCAAAACCCTGATACAAACCTCGACAAAAAGAAACAAAAACCCCAACATCCACTCCACACCACAGACCAGAGGGGTGCACAAAGATCCCCAACCACCAAGACCACCAAGAAAACCTTGACATTGCATCAATCCCTGAACAAACCAGTAGAGATGGATTAGTGAGGTCCAACCCCGAAGAAAACTCCGTAAATCTTCGTGCACACTAAAGGCTGAAAAAAAAATAGTCCAGAATCCCGCAGACGATGAATCAGGCTCCAAAAACCAGATCTGAAGTAACAACCAGAGAAATAAAAGCAACAAACGACCCGCCCAACAACATGGAAGCAAACTCCACACCCAAACGTGCAACCACCAATCATCTCATTGAGCATGCAAAGGATAAAACCTTCGCACGACAACCGATAGGGACGAAGCCTCACAACAGAAAAAAAAATGATGCCGCTGAGCAAAAACCAGAAAAGGGGGAAAGAAGACCGATCCACATCAGGGGGATCGTGGCCAAACACCAGAAAAAACCCCACGGACTGCCTCGACCGAGAAAACACATGAGAAAGCACCATTTGTCTCAGGCCCAGGGATGAACCAGAGGAAGAGACGGGCATGAGAGAAAAGCAGGAAGAAAAAAAACTGGTGCGACTCCGAATTTTTGTTTTTCAATCAGTCTGCTCACCTCCTTAAAAAATTGAAGGACGTGGGGTGAGATTTGATCCACTTCCTGGTAATTATGAAGACATAATCGGGAAGTCTTATGTAATTCCTAATTAGATAAGAAAATGGTTGTGATTTATAATCAGGGTGTATGGGATATTCTATGTGTATAAAAGAGGATCCTATCTTGATTTGAGTTTCTATTACAAGTGGAAGCATTCTCATTCTATACCGTACGCCAATTCCATCATTATTGATAATGTGTATATATTTATATAAACCACTAGTTGGAAGAATTCCATAAGAATTCTTGTTTTTTGTGAATGTTTATGTGTTTTCTTTTCTTTCTTATTTATTTAAATCATGTGCACACAAGACTTGTTAGGTAGATTGCATTTTCAACATTATGCATTATTGTTGGATTTGGAATGGACAACTGAGTTTCTTTTAAGTGAAAACACTTGGAGATTGATCATGGAGATCATGTTCTGGGTAATGAGCGTAGAGGAGTTGAGAAAATTTTTAAGAGGATTAAATGATCTGAATCCGATTTTTGTCAAACCTTGTAAATTTGTAATAAGCATGTAATGTTTATATTTATTTTATTTTGGTTTTTTTTGGGAAAAAATAGAATGGGGAAATGAGCCATGTCAGGTTAGCCTTCCAACCATGTCAGGTTGGCCTTCCAAAGGCATCCCATTAAAAGAATGAAGGTTGTAGTGAAGATGAACATGGGTGGCAAGGAGAACTTGGGAAGTTTGCAAATATGAGAGCTTGAAGAGTGCAACTTGCTTGAAGATCGACAAACGAAAGGAGTCAAGGAGCCTGTCCATGATGGGTGAAGACATCTCTGAGCCATGACCATTTGCATTTATTTTTTTGAGTAACAATGCATGAGATTTATGGGCATGTATAACTCATCCATTGTAATGAACTTCCCAAGCAAAATGAATCTTTGTTGTTTATACTGTGTGGGTGCAATATATTCTATGAAGGTATATTGTGGTTCTGGTTTGAGTTTTATTGCTTGAAATTTATGTTCTAGTTGGTAGATGAAATCTTCATTAGCTCAATCCTCTCTGAGCTGCATTTTGTCTTGTTGAATGAGGTTCCACTCACCCACAAATTGTATTCCCTCCTTTAGGCGTTTTATTTTATTGCTGGGTGAATTTATGCCTCTCTGGGTTTCCCGATTGAGAAACTAGTCATAGTTAATCATTGCTGGGTCATTTTCTTTAGTTGGGAGTCTTCCCTTTGCCCCTCGATCGTTTTCCTATAATGTTGTGTGTCTGAACTCGCCCCAAGTCATTTTTATCTGATGTTGAGTGTCTAAAATCTCCAAAGGTCGTTTTCCTTTGATGTCGAGTGTCTAAAATCGCACAATGTCATTGTTATTTGATGTTGAATGCATAAACTCGCCCTTGGTCATTTTATCTCATGCCGAGTGCTTAAAATTGTCCCTTTTCTCCATTGTTGAGCCATTAAATTCACCCATAAAACATTTTCTTCACTGTTGGTTGACTTAATTCGACTTAATTCACCCCCTGGATGTTTTTCTCCATTGCTAGATGACTAAATATATCCACTGAGCATTTTGCTTCATTGTGGGTCTTGGACACAAAGATCACTGTGTATTGAGTGTTGGTCTTGAACCTTCCCATAAACATAGTTTCAGAACTTAGTTGGAATTGATCTGGCAACCACAAGCAATACAAACCAAGCAATAAACAAATCAAAGAACAAAATAAAAATTCCTCAAAGAATCCACGTTGATGAAACGGACATGCCATAGGCCCACCATTTTTGGAACTTAGTTGGAATTGGTATGAAAACCAAAAGCAATGCAAACCAAGCAGTAAACAAACCAAAGAAAAAAGAACAAAATATAAATTCCTCAAAGAATCCACGTTGATGAAACAAACAAACCATAGGCCCACCGTTTACGGATCACTAAACTTGCACTTATCTCAAGTAGATTGAGTACATTTGACTTTGTTGTGATTCAAAAAGAGTAGATGTGTTTGTAGAGGTCATTACGAACACACAATTAGGAAATCTTAATAAATTATAATTAGTAAGGAAATGATTGTCTTCCCCAATCATTGTGTATGTGATCTTCCTAGTGTATAAAAGAGGGCTATATCTTGATTGTAGTTCTCATTATAAGTGGAAGCATTCTCATTGTATATTGTGTGCCAACTCCATTGTTTTTGATAATGTGTATATATTTATGTAAATCGCAAGTTGGAAGAATAATTTCCTAAGATTTCTTGCTCTCTATGAGTGATGTCATGATTGCCTTTACCTCTCTTATTTATTTAAATCACATGCACACAATACTCATTAGGTAGTTTGCACCCTCAACATTTTGCATTGTTGTCATATTTGGAATTAACAATTAAGTTCTTGAGTGAGAACACTTGGAGATTGATTAGAGAGGATACTACTATGGTCAATGAGAGCAATCAGGTTGAGAAAAGGTGCAAGAGGAATAACCATGCGATTATCTCAATCATTATTATGTGCAATTTATGTTGTCATGATTGAAAAAAAATAGATGCGTTCTTACCCAAAGGAAGGATTCAAACAATATGATGATGATCCTTTCATTGTTTTATGTAATTTGCTAAACGTCATTCGTGATATGCTGATTATGTGATTTCATATGCCAAGGAGATATCGACATGAGAGGTCAAATTTCTAGTGTTATTATTCTCTACAAATATTGTCGCACATTAGTAGTCACAATGTGAACCTTTGCCACAACAAAGTGATAGAGAGTATTGGCAATTTTGAGTAATGAATAAATGGTGAGCATGACAACATTTGTATTTTGTAAATTGGACCTAGGTTCATACATGGATGCGGAGGGTAATCCATCGATCTATGGTTGAATGGTGAGTAGGGGGTACTTACTACGAGGAGGCTTAGGTTCAAATCTTGTGGACACCTTGTATGTGTGAAAGAAATCAATGTTTCTCTTCACAAGCTCTGATACCATGTGAAGTATCGGTGAAACCTGTCATAGAGAACCTAGCTAAAGATTCACACAAAGTTTGCAAAAAGAACCAGAGAGAAAGAATAATATAATTGTATTGATTTACGTTAATCCACACTCAAAGTGTGAATAATACATTTAATATATTTCCCAATGGCTAAAAGAATGCACCATAGATAGTTGCATGGATAAGAGAATGTTCCTTAGTAGTGATCTAGGGTGATGTAGACACTGATTGACATAAACCAAAGTTATCTACTACCTAGTCTAAGTCAACTGTTAGTGCAATCATTAGTTAATTGAGTTCACACATGTGGAGGAGAGAGAAAAAATGTATGCATGAGATATGTGATCTCCTGGCCTCTTGCATGAGAAAAGCAACTGTTGCATGCATGAGTTGTCCTCCACTAGCTAATTGAACTCTCCACTAGTCTAACTCAAGTGTAATCGACTGAGAACTAAAGAGAGAAGGCCTCCTACTTTTGTGGAAGACACCCTATTTTAGTGGAGAATATTCTATGGAGGGAATATTCCATTTCTCGATAGTGCCCTCACCCTTAGACTAGAAAACTTAGAAAAATAATTTTCTGTATATTATCTCCAGCAATATGTATAAATAAATATTTCTTTTAAAGGGGAAAGACGAAGGTGACAACAAGGTGATCTCACCACTCTAGTGGTTGTAAGAGTCAAGAGAGACATCTCCAATTGGCCAAGTTTATTGTAGGTGGTGATAAGTGTGTATGCTCAACCCAAAAGTGGTGGTGATGGGGTTAGTGGACAAGGAGAGGATGTTCTAGTGAATGAAGGGAGTAAAGGAGGTGTTGATTGTGTTTTTGGTCATTTCTTTAATAGTATGGCTTCCACCCTTTCAACGAACCAAAAATGTCAACAAATTTGAGATCTAAGAGAATCTCCCCATTCATTTAATTGGTGTCGTTCCCTAAAAATCATAGCTTAAAGTTAGAATGAAGTTGTGTGAATTAGTAACTCATCAATGAAAGGAATCCAAGTGTAAGGGATCTCAAGTGTTGTGTTCTAAATTTGGAATGAAAACTTTGAGAACATAAAAAACCAAAGGAATAATGTTGGGAATTGAATAAATATTAAGAATAAATATAATAGAATATCCAAGATGTTTCTCAAAGGATTGTGAGAGTGGTGGCTCACTTCAATATGTGTGCATATCTAAATTGAGTTCTTGATGGGAGGTAAGAGGGGTCACTCATATTTATGCATATCCACATTCTTAAATCATTCACCCTATAAATATATTATCATTTATATGTGATATGAAATAGTAGAACACAGAGAAGAGAGGCAAAAGCACAAGGAAGAAAAGACCAGAACCTAGAGCCTAGGGAACATTAGAAAAGTTTGAACTCCATCGATACTAAAGAATTAATTCTTTGACAAATCTAGCCATGTGGAGACAATTGGGTTGTTTAAAGTGAGAAACTATTGTATCCCCCAGTAGGGTTTGATTCCTCAAAATAGTGGCTTGTGCGCTCTTGCAAGGGAGTCAAAGATAAGTCTAGGTTAATTTGTCATTGCCATTAAGTCGGGTTAGGTGGTCACATGCCAAAATTGTGTAAATGGTGTCTAATCTCTTGATAGGTGGTGGATGCTCAGATGCTTCCCAAAATTAGTCATTCAACATATTTATATCCAATATTCCTCGTAAAAATGGAGAAGAAACTTGTTCATATTTGAAAAATAGCCAAACATAAGTGAAATTACATAGTTCTCCTCTAGATATCTACTCTATGGACAAGAATTTAATGCTCTTACATTTAAATATAGTTATAATTATAGAGAATAATGTTGAGATATTATCCTTGAAACAATGTAATGTAGGGAGCACCTTCAACTATAAGGCTTGAGAATTACACCAATTGTAAATGAGAAGACCAACAATACATGGAGAGTCATGATGGTAACCTCTTTACACAAATGATTCCGCTAAGGGATTAGATAATATTTCTCTTCCCCAAACGAGATGTTCCAAATCCCATGTTAATTTTTTTTTTACAATTTCTATGCAAATGCTCTTACAAAATGTGTGTAAAATCTTGAAATATAAGCACACAAACCAATGGAAAATTTGAAATAGATGCTAAAATTAGGAAGGAATGGTTGAAAATATTTTTTTTTATAGAAATCCAAACTACAATAAAAGTAATATCTTCCAATGGAATGGACCACCGTAGGAAGTGGTCACATTAGATATAATGATACGTTAGATATTAAACCATTAACCATGCTTCAACAATTATATTAATCATAGTAAAAGAGATTGAAACCATTAACCATGCTTCAACCATTATATTAATCATAATGAAAGAGAAGAATACGATAGACATGTAAAACAACATATAAAGCATGACATATGATGACGAAGACAAGAATTCGACAAATATTATAGGAAGTATATTTTCATTGATGTTGGAAAATTTTGGCACATCAAACGCAACCACAATCTAGAATCCTCTTCAAAATGGAGAAGCAATAAGGTTTTAGGTCTACATATAACAATTCTATAACTAAAAAGTCCATTGTTTCTCAAGGTCTCCACTCACATAGGAAGTTCCAATATTTTGAATTCTTAATTGTACAAATTGACAAAGAGGTAGGGGATTACATACATAAGACATTAAGAAAGAAGAATTAGAAGACAACAAAGTCATATATGGTAAAAGAACACATCATACTCACTATAGGTAGGAGATTACATACATAAGACATTAAGAAAGAAGAATTAGAAGACAACAAAGTCATATATGGTAAAAGAACACATCATACTCACTATGTTGAGGACTTGGGAAAAAGTATAAACTTTGAAAGATTTTCTACAAATCTCCCCCTTCCTTTTGTACACCCTCTCATAAGATGTATTCTCTAGAATGAAGGGAACAACATATTTGATAAGGAATCCATTAATTCCTTGGTGGTTGGTAACATACACATACAAAATAGTTGTCACTTGAATATTTTGTCAAAAGCAACATTGTTGTCAAAAGAAAAGGTGTTGGAGATTTATTTAACTAGTTAGGGGCAATGTTGTCCTTTATTCTATCCCTTTTCCCATGAGGTTGCTGATGACATATTTATCTATTATGTTTTTGAAGGGCCTTGAAGTGATAAGACATCATCCTTGGATATGTGCTGGACATTTATCCATTTGTTTGATATTCATCTGTATCCCTTTTAAAAGGTGTGGAGCCTATCATTTTTTATGGATACAGTGGGTAGCCACTCCTTATTGTCTAGCACATTAATATATGTTATACTTTCAAAATATTTGATTAATTGTTATAGATGAATTTTGTCATCATTGACTAGTGAGTTGCGTTGAGTCACTTTGATATCCTAAGTTAGTAAATTGCAGTATTCCTAACTAAGATTTGGAGCCCCTTTCTTTACGATCTCGCCCTGAAGTGATGCAACTTGTGGGTATCTTGCAGATTGATTGTTAGAAACACATGAGCACACTGAAAGATAAAAAAAAATGTATAAAATGTATGAAAAGTACAAGCTTTGAGTAGAGAATGTGGAGGTTGTACACTTGTGTAACGCATATTACGAGCCCCAATAATTTGAGCCAACTCTAAAGCATATAAATATAGGGTTCATGGTTAAAGGAGGATAAGTAACTTAACCTTATGATGGAGAAAGAGTTTGAATTAGGAAACCCTTGGTCCCTTTCCTCTTCAAAGAAACACCAATTTTTTTCCAAGTTTGACCTTGATCCTCCTAGAGTTTGTGAGTCACTCCTTGTCTTCCCAACTCCCCAATTCATATTGTAATTCATTGTTATATTTCTTTTACTTGAATTATGGAGTTGGTGTGGAACTAATATACTTGATAGTAGTTAAGTTGATGCTTTTAAATTTGTCTTATCTTTATGAAATGCTTGTAAAGGAATAAGGAGTGTGTTCTGGTTTTGTTATGTGCAGGTATTGAACTGAACTTTGTGCTGGAATTTGAACCAATATGTTGGTGATCAAGACCAACAATTAGATAGACATTATCCACACATTATTCTCATTCTTTCTTGTATTTCATTTCTAAAGAATCAATTTGAAAAGATATATTAAGATTCTATCCTTGCTCTGTCAACGAGGTTCCAACCCCCTCACTAGGGACTTGTATTTAACCTTGAAAAAATATCTCAAACAAATTTGGTGACTTCACTAGGGAAGAATTCATACAATTTTTCCTTATCTAGGTTGGTTTCCTATGTTTATATGCATCTAGGATATTTTAAAACATTTTCTTTTAATCATATATGAAGAAAATGATTTGTGAGTTTCAAGCATTAATCTTTTTTTTTATCCTCTATTTTATGCACACATCTTGTTTTAGTGATAGTTGCGAGCAACTTATTTGTTTCCCTTTTACAACCTATGCGTGCATTCTCGAAAACACAAGTTTCTCTTTTGCAACATGCAAGTAGCACGTAGGTTGTTTTTTTAGCAACCTATGAGTGCACATATAGAGTGCATTTTTTTTAAGCCTATAAATTTAAAACCAGATTTTGGGGTTTTCTTTGGGATTTAATGCTTTTGTTTATTGTTTAGGAATTCTTGGAAATGAATTGTTTATTTGTTTTTCATTCAAGTTTTTATTGTCAATTTTGTTTTCTTTTTGTTTAAAAAATAAAAAGAAAAGTTACTTTTTGTTGGTAGTTTGAGTTAGATGTTAAAATATACATTTCTAGTTTTTTGTTTTTAGTAGGATGCATTGCATTAAGATTGAGGAATATTGCATACATATGAAAAGTGGAAAAGCTCATTTGATATCCTGATTTCAGAGCATAAATAAGGAACAATGCTTCAAGTTAAAGAAATCGCGTGAGTGAGTTGCATGGTTTGACAAGTAAGTTGTTCATTTCACATTCTTTCTTTTAATATTTTAATTTGTTTTGTGGAAAGATTAACAATATTTCACTCCATACTCTCTTGAGTAATTAAATCCTCTAAGAAATGCTTAATTAAAGTGCACTAGATTTTTTTTATTTCATAGAAAACTGATAATAGTCTAGGAATAGAGTCTTAGTTGTAGGATTGGAAGGAAGACTTTCCCAGGCCATCAAAATAAACTAGAAGTTGACTAGAAAAGTGAAAGTTCCTTTAGTAGAAAGAGACACTTGTTGGAAAAGCGCCTCTAGAATAGGGGTTAAGCACCAAGTCAAGGTAGTTATGTGTTGATATATACCCTCACACTTAGTTAGTGGGTGGATGGGTAATAACAAAATTTGGATAAATTGGCATGTTACTCGAGTTGATACAGTCTTTCTAAAGTTTTGGTTGCAGGAGAAAGTCATCTATGTATTTTCCTAATGTGAAAGCTTGACTGATGACTGTTTCGCTCGATTATCAATCATGAATATGAATATTTAGTGGCTTCTTCGGTTTAACATAGGTGACTGCAAGTGGGAAGTGCTTGCAATACCTGGGGTAGATATTGAACTTCCATTGGATCCCTCCCTAGAGGTTCCCTTATTATGAAAGGGGATCACACTTTGGATGGTAACTTCAAGGAGTTTCAATAATTTATTTTCTCACCTTTGTTGGTTGTACTTGGGATTTAATCACCTTGGGTTGGATTTTGAAGAAGTGAGTTTTCTTGTTCATATATTTTAGGAGTCTTTTTGTAGTGGTATGTTGATGGGTGTCACACTTAAACAATCATTTTATTATGATTTTTTGAGCTTCATGGTTCTCTTGCTTAGTTATATAGTTTCAAAGTGGTTGATCAATCACCATGCCGATCCAGGAGGAATCACGGTCTTCCTCTTGAGTACACAAGGATGCGTCAGTGAGTCATAGACTTGATGATATTAATCCCTTGTTGGATGAGGAAGAAGAAGAATTGAATACTACTTTGAACAATACTATAACAATCAAATATCAGGAGATTCTTTCATTTGGAGGTGAAGAAGAAGACGATCTTTTGCAGGGTCTAGACGTTGAGACCCCCTTGAGAAAAGACGAGGAACTTCCTCCTCCTGCTGAAGGATATTTTAACCCTATAGTTCTAGAGGGAATTAATAAATCTCCTTTGGTGAATTTTATCCCTCCACTTGTTGATCCAATAAAACCACTCATTGTTCAAGTGAATGAGTTTCCTCTTAGGGTTATTTCTACTTTTTTGCAAAAACTTCCCATTCTAATTTGGGTACATCAAATGTTGTAGGTTCCATGAGTATATGAGGTGGAAACCTAACCAACCCTAGTGTTTCTATTGGGGGTGGTAATACCTCCAGAGGAATGATGGTTGGCAGACCTAATCCCTATATTGGTTTTCATCTGAGCAACATAAATGTCTCTTTAGGAATGTTGTTTGTCAGTATGAGTATCCCATGTATTGGATTTGCTAGTTCTATAATGAAGCCCAAAAGTGGAAATATTCCTAGTTCTTGATTCTTTTTTGGGGGTAGAAACATCCCTAGATCCAAATTTTCTATAAGAAGTGGGAGCAGTCCCAATTTTAGAATTCCTATTGGGATTTCCTTTTGGCGTCTCTCTCACTCCCAATGTTGGTTTTCATACAAACATAGGCCCTGTCCTAGTTGCGGAAGCATTACTGAGGGTGGTCATATAGGAGGTAGTGTTATGTAAAGTGGAGTGTTAGGTTTGTCCCTAGGTAATCCTAATACTATGCTTATGACTCCTTTACAATTTTTGACAATTCTCGATCTACTTGATTTGTCTCGTTTGATGAATCACTCGATAAGTGATGGCGCTCCATGGCCTCCCATTCATGCAAAGTTACCTTCAAACATTCATGAGTTTGAAGGAAAGTTTGGGAAGAAACTTATAACTACATGATGACATTCTATTTATGGTGTTCCTCAAATTCCCTGATGGAAGATAACTAAGATTGTGACTTTTCCAATAGACCATTATACGGATCACAAATGAATGGTATATTGAGCTACCTCAAGCATGTTATAGTTTCTTTTCAATTTTGAAAATAACATTTTTAACTCCCAATTTCCTATCCATTACAAGACAAAAAATAAAATTTTAACATCCTTAAGACATAACACTTCCACTTGTATATCTAATCATATATACGAGTGGAGGAGGTGGCATTAGATGATTATAGTTTATATACCATAGACTAGTTTTTGAAGTATTTTTTAGTAGGTATTACCAAAGATGCAACCTGTCATGTGTAGTCATAGAGGATAAGGTTATCCTTAAGGCATAACAATTGGACTTTGTTTATTCTTAGTTTTGTCTGACAATTGGCTTAGGTTGATGGACAATTGGTATGGATTGTTGGTTGTCATTGATGTCAACCATTGGAGAATGATATTGTAGATTGATGTCAACCCTTGGAGAAGTATGGTAGCGAATTCTGGTAGCACAAAGGCATGTGTAAGGGATCCGAGACTATTTGAGGTATAAGGTCATTAAGATTAATGAATTTATGGGTAATGATATTCTAGATGGATAGTACATGTCATGCCATTTCTGGTGATATGTGGAACACCACATAACTCCTCACGGTTAGAGAGTTACGGCCATGTGAAGTTCGAGAACCCTCATGAGTTATCTAGATGATCCTAGAAGGTCAAAGAAGTCAAATTATTCTAGAATCTCCTAGAAGAAGTTGACGAATAAAAGTGGTTAGTCATGGGTTAAAGTGGTTGCAATAAGAAAATAATTAAAAATAAATTAGTTTCAACTAGAATTGGAGAGTTTACTATTTGTGGATAAAGTGGTTAAGTGGACAAAGTGGCTAAGTGGACAAAGTTGGTTGAGTGGAAAAAGTGGCTAAGTGGACAAAGTGGTTAAGTGGATACTTCTAGAGGAAGCTACTTGGAGAGTATAAATAAGAGAGAAAGGGTCTCCCATTAGTACCATTGAGCATATTGAATATCTACAAGTGACCGAGGTAACCAAAGGAAATCTAAGGAGAATTTCAGAGGGAAGGTGAAGTAAATAAAGACGAAATTCAAGGGAGGATAAAGTCTTTTGATGATGCTTTCTAAGGTATGTTATTTACATGTCATCTCACCCTTTTCACAATAAATTTTTTTATATAATTATTCATATAGAGAAACATGGAGGCCATTGAGAAAACATATCCAAGTAGCTGTGATAAAAATTTCATCTTGTGGGTCATTGTATTTTTGGAGTTACACTTCGTAGAAAATAGGGTTTGTGGCTAGTCCTAAAACTAGTCTAAAACATGTGTTTCGGGTAAAAACATAATAAATTATTCATAACATATCCAAATTCAGTAAGACCAAATGTATTGGTTAGATTACAGTCGTTAGTTTGTCTTGTACCATTGTTAGATCCATATAACAAATATTCCGTGCGGGGAATTCTCTACAAGTTCACTCTCTAGAATAAGCCAAAATTCAACAAGGTATGCCATTTTCGCTATAACTCTTTTTCTGGGAGGTTCCAAGCAGTGAAACCTGGAGGAATTATAGACAAGCCACTGTAGAACATTGTGTACTATTTTCATAGATTCATTCATTACAGGTACATATTTATGATTATTGCAAGTTAGGGTTGTTGACTAATCCAAAATTAGTCATGTGAGAATAAAGAAAAGTTTGATGAAAAATATAGTCTCTTGTTGTTAAAGTTAAAGAATATTTGCATGTATGTGATAATATACACCAGGTCTATTACAGAGTTACAAATCAGATTTGGATGATGAAATTGATGAGGGATTTTGGTTGATGTATGTTATAGATAGAGGTTGTATAACAGTGAGGTTGTGGCACATGGTTTGATGTAATGGTTTATGGTATTTGGTTATGGATAGTGTAACATACCCGGCCACCCAGGCCGGGTCATGCCACCGAAAAGATTTCATGCTCTAATACCATATTGTAACATCCCCAACATCCAATTGGGCTATGCCACATAAAACTTTCCGAACTGTATACAAATAAAAACATATACACATGAAAACTATTGCAGAACTTTATAAATAGAACTTAAAATAGATAAATACATTCTGCAAATGCACAGATTCATACAAAATGATAATAAAAATATACATGCAACACACATAGGAATAACCCATAAAAATAAACATATACATAATAATGCAACATGTAATTTAACACACAATTGATACTTATCTTGGTAAGAATATCACCAACTGCGTGCAAACCTTCCACGAACCTCATAGCCTTAGACCATGCTACTCATCATTCTCAGCAGTGGGTGACCCCTGAGCTGGGACTAAACTCCACCCTGGTAAAGGGATTTCCTAGCTAGGCTGATGTATCTCAGACAACAGGAAAGACTCCGTCACGGGTGCCACTCAAACTAATAGCCTACAGTCCCTCATTTCCCACATGCCTGTCCCACCCCAAGAAGTGTGCCCCTTCTCTACTCAATAGTCCCCTCGGTTGCCCCACTTCCCTTCAAGGGCTTCAACAACAGGCCATACATGAAGTCTCAGAGCCATGTAGTTGCAATTTAGCACCTTTAGGAAATCAATTCCCAACAATTCTCTCACCTAGAGAGAAATTTCTCACAGGCCTGACAACCCACCTCTTCAATATCCCACGGGCTTGACAACCCGCTTCTTCAGTCAAGCTCCTAAGCTAACTAGGTATCGATACATGTACATGTATAGATATAGGTACAGGTATGAATACATGTATAGAAAGGTATGAAGGACAACTATCTGAGTGAGTGAATGATGATGGAATGATGAATTAATGATGAATCCATGAATGGGAAAATGAACTAAGTCCAAACTATATGTATGCATGTTCCCAACTTGACACTTGTCATGTTGAGAGCTACTTTGGTCCACTTGTCCCCGTCCTTATAACTTAGGATAAAATAATCATCCTTACTTTATTCTTTAAGGAATATTAATATAATAATCCCTTTTGGCTTAATCTCCCTAGCTTATCCCCTTTATCCTTAACTTTTAGCTCCTTTTCCATAACCAATGGAGTTTAGTCCCCCATAATCTTTTATCGTGTTCATTCTACACACAATGATGTATTATATTAATGATAAGACATATACAAAAATAGGCTCACTGACCTTTAGCATCTAGGCTCTCTGGACTAATTCAACACATAAGCCTCCTAGCTTATTATAATTGGTTCACCAACCTATAAAACACAACATATACACAAAGGCTCCTTGGCCTCAAAATCACACACTTAAGTTTGGTGTGTGCAGTATCATGGAATGTGCACACTTCATCATTTTAGTGCGCAATACATTTGCGCACTATACCTTGGAAGGTGCATGTAAAATGATATAAAAGAACTCACTAGCTTAAGTACATTTACATTTACAATTTGGGGTTCAACCTAGGGGTATTACAATCCCCTCCCCTTATTTATGTACTGTCCTCTATGAATTATATACCATGTACCATTCAAATTATTTAAAAATATCCAAGCTTTAGCTATTGGAAGCTTGTTGTCCATCTGGTGCTCTACTTTCCAACACCAATTCTGGTGTTCATACTCCACCTGGAAGTCAATTTCTCTATTCCATAGAGATGCTTCAGGAAATAATTCAACTCATTTTTCCTTATTACATGATTCAATTAAACCTCATTGAAAGCACCGACTGACTATTGATCCACGACATTCCACCCAAACTTAGATCTCACTACTAATAAACTCTCAGTAGCGTATCACCCCCGAGTAGGCGCCATGACTCCATCAGGGCAATGGATTCCCAAGATAACCATTATCCACAATCAATATCAACATGGTCTAGGCCAAGGTACCAAACCTCAACAACACTCCAACCAACGGTCTCTCTTCCCCACATGCCTGTACAACCCAAGGTAGTATACACCTTCACTGTGCAATAGTTCATCGACTGCTCAACTTACCTTCCAGGGCTCCAACACAGGTCAGATAAGATGTCTCAGAGCACTGTGAATCCAGGAGTTTCCACTGCCCTCAGAGGTCTCCAGGTACCCTTCAGGCCTCATACCAGGGAACCTATCCCCACACTTCTCCCTCCAGGGCTCTAGCCTTCTCCAAGGCAACCCAAGGAGAAGTGTACACACACCCAGATCCACCGGGGATCCACAGGGTAAGATCCGTTGTCTCCAATCAACATCTTCCCCTGAGCTACTCTTTGTAATCAATATTCCAAATTTAATCAATATCATCTCATCTGCATCACACACATGCAGTTATCATGAGAGAGAATAAAATAATTCATTTAGGATCTCAAACTTAGTTCAAAGGGAATTCAACTTTTCCCCAAAACATGAAATGATGTTTCATAATTCTTCTTAGTTGTTGCCATATTAGCAATTAACTAACAACTTGTCAGTATTTCCTATACATCATAATTCAATTGCAACATGTACAAAACCTTATGCAGTGATCTTAGAATTGCCTACACCTAGCAATCCAATCACAATTACCAAACAATTTATTAGATAGAATGACTCATCATTCTATGCATATGCATGTTTGCAATTAATAATAGTAAGTTCATTATTTCAATTTTCTGAACATAAATTTTTTGTAGTCAATATTCCTGTGACTACTCGACTTGCAACTTTCCTGTTGCAATGTCTAACAATTCCTGAAATGTTGTCATCTCCATGAGTTAGAAACATTTTCATCATTAGTATAATTATTTCCATGCATTAATATGTATGCATGCACTGATCCAAATGGATATCGGTGGCCAACCACCTTTTCCAACTGGCTCAAAATAGTTTTCTGGCAATTTTGGTAATTTACTATTTTTAGCAGTTTTCACTTCCAGAGCCTTTTTGAGGCCCTAAACAATGTTTTTTTTGTGAAAACAGGTTTGCAATATGCAAGTTCCTTCGATATTGTGCCTAAGCGAAATCTCCTTGATGATACCTTTCCAACAGGCTATCATACGCCTAAAACAAAGATCGTATGCAAAAGTTACGACCCTGGGAAGTTGATGTACTAACTTACCCAAATGGGGCCCACATGAATTTTGGCGCTTCATCTCCTAGGGTTAGGTTTTTGGATGTCTAGGTTTTTTGACATTCCCGCTTATTGTAAAAAGGCCTTCAGAGCCTCATTGTAATCATCTTCTTGCGAATGAGCGCAACCATCACATCTCTTCTCAGAGATAAGCCGCCACCATTCTAACAAGCTTGTTTCCGCTGCATTTTACAGTTTCTAGCTTATTTCTTTATTAATAGAAAACCAGTTTTACTGTATCTCTGTTATTTTGTGTTAATCACCTATTAATAATCTATATTCATTTCGTTCTTCTCATAAAATCTGGATCAGTGGTATCAGAGCGGTCTTCTCCTTGTCGTCTTAATGCATGTCCCCAATGAAGTCGGAGTACAAAAAGTTGCATCTCGAGCTTGTTTCTCTTGAGGAAAAAATCTCTCACATGCCCAAGAGACCTCTCATGGTAGGAGAAAAGAAAAATGACGGGACACGAGATCCTTTCAAACTGTTGATTGAGGAAGCCCTCACACAACAAAGGAACGAGATGATGGATAGTTTCGCACAAATCCTTCGGCGGCTACCAACAAGTGACGCATCTTCTTCGAACAGAGGCACTGCCCCCTTCAAGGTACAAATAAAATTCGATATTCCTATATTTGAAGGTCACATAGACTGATATGAAAATGAAAGTATTTGTATTGCTGTGCAAAGTATTCATTCTCATAAATATTAAATGTGCAAAGTATTCTATCTTCAAGATTTAATCCTTTTGTGTGAGAGAGTAGTTTTGTATCCTAATTCAGTATTTTAAATCTGTTTAACACAACACAATAAAATTCATCATAAACACACAGCACATGTTTAGGCAGTTCACCCCTCCTAGGCTACATCTGCCAGGTCCAAGGCTCCCAATGGGCATGTCCTTGATCTATTAATGCTCAAAATGGTGTTACAATGAGAAAAAGGCCAACAAACAGGCGAAACCTGCTGAGGAAACAAATTCTGAGTACAGACATAAACTGGAAATGACTCTGAAATCACCTAAAACAGTGAAAGCTGCTCCCATAAAACTCCTCTTCACCCAAGGCCCTGATGGCTCCTCAAGCTCCTCTGCCCTGAAAATGGCTGAATGACACCTCTGTTGGCTCTGCAACCTGCTTCATTGGCTCCAGAAGGCTGAGAATACCCAAGATCGACCAAAAGTTTGTGAAGAATGGTTTCCTGTAGCCCAAGATATGCCAATAACTAACTCTCCTTCTCTTTTCCCCAAAAACTCCACCAAATTCGCAATAGCTGGAGTTAGCCTCACTAAAAATAGCCAAATGCCAAAAGAGGCGGACTCCGCCCCAAAAAACGCGCCAACTGCTAGCAAACCGTGGCATCTAACGGTTTAAACCTTGTAATGTGAACATGGCAAACTGTGCGCATAACAATCCGCCCAAAGGGTTAACGCCACGGTTATGCCCGTGGTCTTGTGCACAATGGGGCTGGTCCTTAGGGGCTGGCCCCCTATTTAACGTGCCTCCTAACATGTGTCACTTCATAAATACACATCGCCCATTGCCATGTAAATGCCACCGCTAGCCCGTGTGGTTAGGGCGCGGGGTTTTCATGCGGGAGACCCACGGTCGAATCCCTTCAGCTCTTTGTTGCGCGTTCAAATGTGAATTTTGGATATGGAAAGGTGGCGGCCTCCGCGCCCACCAAATTATTTAAAAAAAA
>ML780948.1:18489-97190 GCA_009831015.1 Picea engelmannii | reverse complement strand
TTATAATGAAATAAGAAATCTTCTGACTGGGATAACTTTGTCATGCAGAGTCGGTTTTGCATGCCGCTCGCACCAACAGGATCGTATCGAAGAGACCTATCCAGTCGTTCCAACTTCAACCATTTCTGAGAAAGTTCAATTTTGAGCATTTTCTCCACTTAGGACATGATCTCCTGATCATAGACGCAGATGTTGTAGACAAGTGGTTGAATCTACTAGAAGGGTATTTTTCTGTCCATAACTTTTCGAATAGAGAAAAGATTACTTTTGCAGTCCTCAAAGCCATTCCCCATGTTAAAGATTGGTGGGAAACTTTCTGTGAGCAAAAGGAAACAGAGGAACCCTCATTATTTTCAGTCACGACCACCTGGGAATCCTTCAGGGATGCTATTAAGGAACAATACTATCCTGTCGTAAGTTATGACGACCTGTATACCAAATGAACCGCATTGCAACAAGAAAGAGACCAAGTAGTGCCAGATTTCACAAATATCTTCCATACCTTGAGCACCAAGCTGGGTATCAAAGATTCAGAGCGATATCTGGTGCTCAAGTATCGCGGTGCTCTGCATAGATACATCTATACTGAAATGAAATTTCTGTACATCTCATCCTTGGGCGCGACCTACATATATGCCATCAAAATCGGGCAGAAGCTCAAACCAAAGACGTTGCTATTTGAGCCTGGGAACCCCTCACAACAAAAGCCAGGAAAGGGTGGCCTCAACCCACAGAACAAAGGATAGAGAAAAGATGGATAGTATCAGGACAAATAGTCCAAGCCGCAAGCAAAGAAGGACATTGAAAAGACAAATAAAGACACCGGGAAGTGGCGCGACTTCCATAAGAGCTCTTGTCATAACACTGCTGACTTCTGCTCAAAACAGTCGTTGGTGGCCGAAGTGAAATCCTTTAAATCAGATGCGGATTCTGACTCTGAGTCAGAACCAAAAAGGGGAAGACGGATCATTGACGCAGAACCTAGTACCATCGTTTCTACCACCAAGCTCCAGCATGATGAAACAGACGAGCCAGAAGAAGGAGAGTGCCTCTTCCATTCACAGATGTGGGTAAAAGGCACCCCGCTACACTTCATCATTGATAGAGGTAGCCAGAAGAATCTCATCTCAACAGAGGTCATCAAGCGGCTGGCCCTGCCAACAATGCTGCACCCACAAACCTACACCATTGGATGGCTCCACCAAGGAAGCGATCTCCGCGTTAGCCAACAGTGCTGACTATCGTACGACATCAAACCCTTCAAAGAAAATGTATTGTGTGATGTTGCTCCTCTCGAAGTTTGTGATGTTCTTTTGGGCCAACCTTATTTATGGAAATGTCATGCTGTATATGAGTCTAGGCCTCATAGTGTTATTATTACTTTGAACATGAAATTGTACAGGATACCCAAGGTAGTCCCACCTAGTTCTATTTCCTTGATCTCTGCTAAGTAGTGCAGGAAGGTCATCTCTCAGACGGGGAAGTTTGTCTTCTTCGTGATTTGCTCTCAGAATAAGTGAAAGATCATAGCCACATCTAGGGTCTCTACGATCGACCTCTCCACACAGCAGAAGCAAGTAGATAAGGTCGTGGAAGAATACTTGGATATATTCTCCTCACCTACAGGGGTACCTCTACACTACCAGGTCAAGCACCCCATCGATTTGACCCCCGACGCACCGCTGCCCAATGGGTCAGTCTATTGCCACTCTTTGTTAGAGAATGAGGAGATCAAGCAACATATCCAAGAACTACTCTACAATGGGCACATCCATCCCAACTTATCACCTTGCGGGAGCCCAATCGTGCTGGCACAGAAGAAAGATGGAACCTGACAACTCTGTATTGATTACCGGGCTTTGAATAAAATCACATTTAGAAACTGGTACCCGATTCCCCGAATCAACGACCTCCTTAATCAACTCATGGGGGCCAAATACTTCAGTAAGATTGATATGAAGTCTGGCTACCACTAGGTCCCGATACAACAAACAGGTGTATGGAAGACCTCCTTCAAGACAAAGGAAGGCCTTTTTGAATGGTTGGTCATGCCCTTTGGTTTGACAAATTCTCCAACCACTTTCATGAGGATGATGGACAATATCCTGAGACCATTCACCAATACTTTTGTAGTGGTGTATCTGGATGACATTCTAATTTATAACAAGACTTGGGCCAAACACTTACAACATATTCAACAGGTTTTGCAAACCCTGCGGCAACACAAGCGATACACCAACTTGGAAAAATGCTCTTTCGGCATGGACAGGGTCCATTACCTGGGCTACATCATTGATCAACATGGCGTACATGTGGATCCAACAAATATCCAAATCATCCGTGACTGGCCAGCCTGAACCACACTCACTAATCTTCGGAGCTTCTTGGGCCTTGCCAATTTCTACTGCAGGTTCATGCTGGGATTCTCCCATATTGCATGGGCCCTCAGCAAAATAAACAGGGGTGGTGGTAAGGCACAATTTGCGTGGGGTCAGTCCCAACAACAAGCATTCTATGATTTGAAGAAACACTTGTGCTCAACCCTGGTACTTTTACTACCAGACCTACAACATCCCTTTGAGATCGAGGCAGATGCTTCAGACTATGCTGTGGGCACCGTTCTCACTCAACACGACCACCCCGTGGCCTATCATAGTGAGTCACTGTCAGATACTGTCCGTAAGTGCCCTACTTACAACAAAGAAATGTACTCCATTGTGAAAGCCTGCTGACAGTGGAGACATTACATTCTTGGGAAGGAGACAGTCATCCACACTGATCATAAGCCATTGTAGTTCATGCAGACACAGGGAAAATTGTAGAATGATCGCCATCAAAAGTGGTCCACATACTTGCAGCAATTCCACCTCAACATCAAGTATAAAACATTAAGCACCAATCATGTCGCTGATTGCCTCAGTAGATTTCCAGTCGCGGAACTCACCATGGTGCTAGGCTCTTGTGGCCACGAGACCTCTGGATGGCCCCAACTATATGAGACAGACCCTAACTTTGCCACCACCTACCAAATGTTGGGTGCAAATGCAGTTGTCGATAATTTCCATCTTCAGGGTGGGTTGTTGTGTCGTCTGGGCCATATCCATGTTCCATCAAGCGAGCGAGCGAAGCTGATATGGGAAGCCCACTATAGTCGGGTGGCGGGACACTTCGGTGTCGAAAATACAGTGGCAATGCTACAAAAACATTTCTACTGGCCAAAACTTCGACAAGAGGTCAACAAGTATATCAGGTCCTGCACTGCTTGCGCTATTGCCAAACCAACCACTAAGAAACATGGCCTGTACACCCCTCTTCCTATTCCTGATAGGCCATGGGAATCCATATTAATGGACTACATGTCAGGCCTCCCATCCACCAAGAGGGGAAATGACTGTGTTTTTGTGGTTGTTGATCACTTTTCTAAGATGGCGATTCTGGTTGCTTGCAAGAAGAGCATCACAACAGAGGCCACTGCCAAGCTCTTCTTTGAATGAGTCTGGGTACATTTTGGAATCCCACAAACCATTGTCTCAGATTGGGATAGTCGATTTCTCAACACATTCTGGTCGAGCCTCTGGTCATTGCTAGACACCAAGCTCACCAAATCCACGGTTTTTTACCCCCAGACAGATGGCCAAACCGAGGTTGTAAATCAAATGATTGTGCATATCCTTCACATGTATAATTCAAAGCTCCCTCGCACATGGGATGAGAGCCTTCCCTATGTCCAACATAGCTACAACTGAGCCCTGCATAGCTCAACTGACCACAACCCCTTTTAGGTGGGGTTGGGATTCCAACCTTGCGTCCCATAGATGTTGCACTTCCCCTTGCGGTCACCTCGACCGACTCATCTCCTCCTCCAACTGAAGCTGACAAAGCCACCTGATTCATTGAGTGGATCCAACACATCCACCAACAGGCTCAGGATATCCTACATAAGTCCAATGACAAGTACAAACAACGCCATGATCAACATCAGGTGCCACATAAGTTTCAGATGGGAGACAAAGTTTGGTTGCACTTGCAGAAAGAACGCTTTACATGACCCCGTCGGAAGCTTCGCCTACTCTTTTATGGGTCGTACACCATAACCAAGGTGGTGGGGGATAATGCTTTTGAGCTCAACATTCCTCCTTTCCTTGGACTGCACCCAGTGTTCAACGTGGATCTCCTTCGCCCTTATTTTCCACAACTATTGGACACCTCAGAAGTAGCAGAACAACTGAGACCAACAGAGCTCAACCCCGAATGAATACAAAAGGAATCCAATGATCATATTGTGGACACACATATCAAGGGAAATCGACAACAAAGGATCCAACTTTATCGAGTCGTCAAAGCAGGGCAGCTCCTGCACCAAGCCAAGTGGCTCACCCAGGGCTAAATTCAACATAAATTTGCTCATCTGATGGTGGAACTCAACAAAATGGAGACAATTGATTGATAAGGAGGGAGGATTGATCCATATGGATATCGGTGTCCACCCACCTTTTCCAACTGGCTCAAAACAATTTTCTGGCAATTTTGGTAATTTACTATTTTTAGCAATTTTCACTTCCGGAGCCTTTTTGAGGCCCTAAACGATGTTTTTTGGGAAAAAAGGTTTGAAACATGTAAGTTCCTTCGATATTGCACCTAAAATGAATCTCCTCTATGATACCTTTCCAACAAGCTATCATACGCCTAAAACATAGATCACATGCAAAAGTTACGACCCCGGGAAGTTGATGTACTAACTTACCCAAACGAGGCCCACATGACTTTTGGCACTTCATCTCCTAGGGTTAGGTTTTTGGATGTCTAGTGTTTTTGACATTCCTTCTTATTGTAAAAATTCCTTCATAGCCTCATTGTATTCATCTTCTTGCGAATGAGCTCAACCATCACATCTCTTCTCAGAGATAAGCCGCCACCATTCCAACAAGCTTGTTTCTGCTGCATTTTATAGTTTCCAGCTTATTTCTTTATTAATAGAAAACTGGTTTTACTGTATCTCTGTTATTTTGTGTTAAGCACCTATTAATAATCTATATTCATTTTGTTCTTCTCATAAAATCTGGATCATGCACTCACAAAACGGAGTCAACAAATGCATTTAAGTATACAATTCTATCATGTATGAGTGCAACTCTCAATGCCTATTTATTCGATGCACCTTTGTATTGATTTTCAGTATGATCTTTATCTAAGTCATGTATCTCACCATTCATAAATTGGAAATATGGCCAATGTCTTGACACATTCTGCACACACTTCCCATTGTCTTCTCAATTGCTTGGATGCCTTCCTTTTTGACCCGAACACTACACCAATAATACAATTCTGTGGTGTTCATTAGTATTAGCAAAAAGGTTGCACTCCAAGTTTTATTTAAAGGTAGGAAGCTCATTGGGTATTTGTGTGGTACGTAACCTTTCTATATCCATACCTTTCCATATCCAACCATGTCCTGGTCTCATACATGTCTATCTTTCCTAACATCATTCCGATAACAAGTTCTTATCTTTTATTTCTTTGGTTATCACCTCATAACCAAATTAACATGATGTGATTCTATGTCAGTGTGTGCATTCAAAAGCTAAAAAGATTTGATAACTATAACATGCCTCTAACCTTTACCACACCTAGTGGTAACTTATTCCTGTTAATGCACTTAAACAATACCATACTGCGTATTATAAAAATTCAATTTGGGGAAATTCTTACCTGAATTTCCCTTTGGCAACTATGCAACATAATTTCAAAAGAGAAATACTTACCTACATGGCTGTCATTAAACAAATTTAATGCTACCTGATTATTTGATGACAATAGAAGCTCTCATGCCTCTTTATTAGTCCTATAATCAACATTCCAACTTTTTGTTGCTTCCTTCCATATGCAACAACATTATTAGCAACACTTGCAAACATGCAAGCATTATATTTTTATGGCTGTCCCAACAAGCCATAACATACTTGCTTCTACAGTAATTGTAGCAACTTCTTTCTCCCTGTATCACTTTTCCCTATTTATCCCATAAGTCTTTAATTCTTTTGGATTCCTGAATCTTCATGTGCTCTTCACAGTAACCACTGTGCATGATTATTTATGACTTGAGAAATTTCTAGCTAAATCACTCTTGGCTGCCTTTTCTTTTCCGTCCAAATACTAAATTGATATTAACCTTCAACTTTTATTTATTTCTTGGATCCATCTATCCCAACTCATACTTGGATGAATTATAATTCCAATCATGTTGTCTTATAGACTTTGGATCTTCAACATCCATTTACTTTTCAGATTGAACTACTTTAGCTCTTTCTTGAATGAATACTTTAGTATTTGATTTTTCTTGCACTCTTCTCTTCTCCTTGATAACTAGCCTCAAACTTGGCTTGCATATCCAATCTCTTAATATACTGTAAGGATGCACTTATGCCTCCTCCTCTAGCTGCATAGAATTAATTAAAAGTACTTAATATTGCTTTTAGTTTACCATCATAATTTCAAGTGATACTTCCACCCCCTGGAAATGTCACTCATGGCTCTATGCCACTTGAGATGGATTCTTCTCAGGCACCATCTCTTTTGCATTCAAAACCATGCATAGAACCATTTTCTTCTTCATGGTTCCTTACTGACTCTCTACAGAGATTCATTTCACTTTTAATTCTTTCTTGGCTTTGACATCTCCATGATATTGTGGAAATATCTTCAATACATTTGGAATGGATCAATAATCCTCTACTATTCTTGCTTTCCCTCCTAGAGTGCTGTCTTGCATTCCCATTATCTTGATATCTACCTCCTGATTTCTTCTTGCATTATCCTAGAATGTTCATGGACTTCCAGCTACATATTATGCTGATATTAATTTTCATCATTCCACTATTATTCGGATCCCTCTGATCCAACTCCTACATGAACCAATTGTAATTCCAGTCTTGTTTTTTGAGTAATCTTGGATAGTTAACACCAACTTCCTTCTTGAGGTACTTGATTTATCCCTTCCTTATCTGATCATATCAACACTTAGATTTGCTTGATGACTATTAATTTCTCTTGTCTTGACCAATCTGATTTCAATCTGACTTGCATAATCCCTTTCCATCATGCCATATTGATGCACCTATGCCTCAACCGACACTCCTTACTTTTGTGTACCTTCATTTCTTTACCCTTGAAGTGATGCCTTTCATACCATGCTTCCACTGCGCACTCTGATGACCATAAGGGAAGAATTACTTTATAATTGCATAGATAATCCCTGGATATGATGAACTCTTTATCCATATATGCATTAACCCTCTTTCTTTATCTGATTACTATCATTCTAATAGTCAATTCCTTTCATAATAGATCTGACTCCAATGCATTACTCAATCTGTATATTGGTTTCTTTGGGAGTGAATGTACTTTCACTAATTCATTCACTACATTATCTATTCCTTTTCCCAGATTCCATTGAGTACTTGACTAACATGAGTGGACTTCCTGTAGTGGCTTCCCAAGAATTTATGGCTGCACCCAAATTCATACCTTAATATTTTGTAGTCTTTGCTTTTGATCATCTTATGAAATATTTTTGTCATATAACTCTTTCCCTGAGTACCTCTTCTTATTTAACTAAATTTTCATTTTCTCACCTCTTAATAACTATTTGTTTTTTGACTCTCCAAAAATGTGCAGCCAACAAAAATTATTAGGCTAAATAATTTAACAAATTTATGAAAATATGAACCATTCTGGTTCAATAATGCATCCAAATTATTTCTTCTGATCTCTTGTGAAAATTAACTGCCCAAATCAATTTAGTGGGTGGATAATTAGACTCCTCTATCCAATACCTTTCTAATGACTTCTCCCTTTCTCAATTTTGAGTCTTGAGTAGAAAGTTATTGTCATTTGAAAATTGTCCATTAATTTTTCTGTTCACACTTCAACTTGGTGCAAATCTGCGCTGTAATTATGTATTTTTTCACCTACTCCATTGGAGTTTTGGTAATATCTCAATTGGGTTTCTTCATATACATATTTTAGATAGTGTTTCCAAATTTCACCTCTTTCTGGGTTTTGAGATGCTAGTTACAACCTGTTGAAGTTCTAGGCCAATTAGTGTTTTTGGTATGGAATGATACAACTACCTTCTTTTCCATCTTAAACATTTTTAACATGCCCATACTTTTAATTCAGATCTAGGAATGTCTTCTATGGTTTAATATCTTTCCATAGACTACTCTCGTGCCTCAATCTGATTCCAGAGCAAAACGTTATGGCCCCTCGAAGTTAGTTGGGTCTTAAAATTTACCCTACACTATTTGTCCTGTAACTTCCTCATAAAAGCTCCGTTTGACGAACGGTTTACACCATTAGAAATAGTAGATAAACACGCTCTTTAGGGCCTCAAAAATGCACTGCAAAAAGATGACCTTCAAACAATATAAATGTCGCAGAAATTCACTGGTTTTCTGTTGTTGTACACCATCCAAACGACTTCGCGCGCATAAATTTGAAGATGTACACCCATATTTATCTTGTGCAGCAACACCATAAGGTACCGCATGCTCCACGCACCTACAAATAATTTGGATAACGTCTTTATCGTGTCAATAAATGGTGTGCACTACTTTTGTGTCGCATGCCAATATCCACTCTGCACAATTTTGGTTCATGCACTAATACCTGTTGCGCGCAATTTTTGTGTCGCGCGCCAATATTCCATGTGCATTCTACTATACGCACTGCACCATGCCAAATTTTAGTATGCCCCCATCGTGCACCAGTACTCCGCGTGCACCATTAACTAAACTGTCGCGTGACAACATATACCCAAATTGCGCGTGCACCAACAAAATTCCTCTACACTTTGTCAATACTTCTCACACCATGCACACCATTATTATGCATGCGCCCACCCCGCGTGCCAGTAGTACACATGCGCCATTCAATACACACCATTGACTGCTAAATTTAGTGCGCACATCTGCGCCCCGTTATTTTTCGCGCATTACCAGTCTGCACCGCATAGCACCAAATTTAAGTGCGCAAACCCACGCGCCAATATTTTCTGTGCATTACCACTTTGCATCGCACAACGCCAAATTTAAGTGCATAGACCCGTGCGCCAATATTTTCCGTGCATTACCACTTTGCACCGCGCATCGCCAAATTTAATTGCGTAGACCCGTGCACCAATATTTTACGCACATTACTACTTTGCACCGCGTAACACCAATTTAAGTGCACAGACCCACACACCAATATTTTCCGCACATTACCACTTTGCACCGCGCAACGCCAAATTTTAGCGCGCGTAGTCACACACCCTTATTTTCCACACATCACAAGTTTTTCACTGCGCATCATGCATTTTTAGCGCGCACACCTGAACACATTCATTTTTATGCACATCAATTCCTTGTGACTTTCGCTGCAGAAATTGGGGCTTTTGCCAAAATTTTTCCCAATTTTCACCATTGACATTCTGCAAGTATGAAATTTGTTCAATTTCACCTCGATAACACCAATTCAACCTTTGCAACAACAAATCGTTGTTGGTTGACATTCGTGGAACAAATTTTTCCCAAACTCAATTCACAAATTAAAAATTTTAATCAACTAATATCAGTCCATCTGTCATGGCTTCCCTGTAACTTCAAATTCGACCAATTCCAGGTCTGGATTTGCTAGAACATATATTAAATTAGGAATAACTCACTACTTGGCCATATTTCTCAATTTTCCCATGAATTTAACAACATAAATTGGGGCTTTTGTCCAATTCCACGCAATTGCTTGTAATTTTTATCATGGATGCTCTGTAACTTGAAATTTGGCCACTTCGAAATCAATTCTCTATGGAATTTCACGTCAATTCAAATTGCTCGCCCCATCCAGGCTTAGTGTTGAAAACTTGGGCTCTGATACCATATTGTAACATACTCGACCACCTAGGACGGGTCATGCCACCGAAAAGATTCCATGCTTTGATACCATATTGTAACATCCCCAACATCCAACTGGGCTATGCCACATAAAACTTTCAAAACTATATAAAAATAAAAACATATACACACAAAAACTCTTGCAGAATTTTATAAATAGAACTTAAAATAGATAAATACATTTTGCAAATGCACAGATTCATACAAAATGACAATAAAATTATACATGAAACACACATAGGAATAACCCATAAAAATAAACGCATACATAATAATGCAGCATGTAATTTAACACACAATTGACACTTATCTTGGCAAGAATATCACCAATTACGTGCATACCTTCCACGAACCTCCCAGCCTTAGACCACACTGCTCATCACTCTCAACAGTGGCTCACCCCTGAGATGGGACTAAACTCCACCCTGGTAAAGGGTTTTCCTAGCCAGGATGATGTATCTCAGACAACGGGAAAGACTCCGTCACAGGTGCCACTCAAACTAACAGCCTACAGTCCTTCATTCCCAACATGCCTGTCCCACCCCAGGAAGTGTGCCCCTTCTCTACTCAACAGTCCCTCAACTGCCCCACTTCCCTTCCAGGGATTTAGAAACAGGCCGTACAAGAAGTCTTAGAGCCATGTAGTTGCAGTTTATCACCTTCGGGAAATCAATTCCCAACAATTCTCTCACCCAGAGAGAAATTTCTCATGGGCCTGACAACCTGCCTTTTCAATATCCCATGGGCCTGACAACCCGCTTCTTCAGTCCATCTCCCAAGCTAACCAGGTACAGATACAGGTATAGGTATGAATACATATACATGAAGTTACAAAGGACAACTGCCTGAGTGAGAGGATGATGATGGAATGATGAATCCATGGATGGAATGATGAATCCATGAATGGGAAAATGAACTAAGTCCAGACTATATGTATGCATGCTCCCAACTTGACACTTGTCATGTTGAGAGATACTTTGTTACACTTGTCCCCATCCTTTGATAAAATAATTATCCATACTTTATTCTTTAAGGAATATTAATATAATATTCGTTTTTGGCTTAAGCTCCCTATCTTAGCCCCTTATCCTTAACTTTTAGCCCCTTTTTCCTAACCGGTGGAGTTTAGTCCCCCATACTCTTTTATCGTGGTAATTCTACACACAACGATGTATTATATTAATGATAAGACATATACACAAATAGGCTCATTGGCCTTTAGCATCCAGGCTCTCTAGCCTAATTCAACACATAAGCCTCCTAGCTTATCATAACTGGATCACCAGCCTATAAAAGACAACATATACACAAAGGCTTCTTGGCCTGATAGTCACGTGCACTTAAGTTTGCTGCGTGCAGTATCCTGGAATGTGAACACATCATCATTTTAGTGCACAGTACATTTTCACACTATAACTTGGAAGGTGCATGTAAAATGATATAAAACAACTCACCAACTTAGGTGCATTTACATTTACATTTACAATTTGGGGTTCAACCTAGGGGTATTACAGATAGTGTGATGTATTGATAGAGAAATTTTGATGGTTATATTGGTATATGTATTTGGTATATGGTTGAGGTACATGTTGGGTACATGGTTGAGACAAGTAGTTGATGAGTTGACACATACATGAGGTGTATAGTTGATGATGTTGGTACATCTTCATGAGTCATAGTTGATGAGTAGTTGATACATGATTCGTACATACTTGGTACATGGTTGGAGGCACTTGTTAGTAGTATTGTTGACACATGGTTTATGGATGATGTAGCATACTTGTCTCGGTATATTATTAGAATCACATATTGATCTTGGTGATGATTATGAGTTGATTTGTTATGCTTGGTTGATGCACATCTTGGTGATATTCTACATATGGTTGAGAGTTGTCTTGATGAGTAGATCGGATTTGGTTGATAAGAATGATGAGACAGGTTGTTGTGATAGGTTGTTTGGACATGTTATTGTGACAGGTTATTTGTATAGGTTTGGTGCATGATTGATGCACTTGCTTATGGCACATGTTGATGTATGGTACATGTTGGCACAGGTTATTGGTACAATTTGTTTACAGGTTATTGGTACAGGTTGTTTACAATTTATTGGTATAGGTTGATTACATGTTGTTTGGTGCAGGTTGATTGGTACAGGTTTAGAACAATATATCTCACAGTGATAGTGTGACAGTGGTTCCATCATTATACTTATATTTCATGGTGGTTGGACGGGGCAAGGATAGGTGGTTGTAGCCGAAGAACATAGAGGGTTGTAGCCTCCTTTTGGTTGTAGCCATAGAATTGAGGAGTTGGAGCTTCCCTCAGGTTGTAGCCTGAGAAACTAGGGGGTTGGAACCTCCTTCCAGTTGTAGTTGGAGAATTGGAAGTTGGTTCTTTCTTGAATGTAATTCTTGACATATAAGAAAAACATTCCATGGTTTTCTCCCGCATTGGGTTTCCACGTATATATTGGTGTACTATGCATTGTGTGGATGTGTTTGTTATTGTTTATTATGCACTTATAAATGTTAATGCTTATGATACAATAAGATATTGATGATGAACAAATGAACATGGTTGAATAAGTAAAAGAATATAATTTGTGGTTTAAAGAATTACTAATTTGTATAATTGCTCATTACTGATTCTCCCCCCCCCTCTCAGTAATCCAACAAGTTGTATATGTTACATGCGGTTATTCTTAGTTCTCATTGAAGCAACATTGAGAAGTACACAATGGGTCGTCAAGCTAATGCTGTTATAGGATTAAATGGAAATGGTGCAATTAATGAGGTTGTGAGTAAAATGGGACGAATGTCTATGTATAGTAACCTTCTAGCGGGAAATATTTATGCTTATCCTACCTCAATACTTGTTCAAACCCTTGATGACAATATTGTTTAATATATGAACTAAAAATGATTTGATGTAAGAAGAAAAAGTGATGAAAAAATCCTAATTCTAATCAAGCAAGAGGGGATACAACAATTAATAATGGTCCAAATAATAGTGCTAAGGGAAAAAGGGAGAAAAAGAAAATAAAATTCCCTTGTAAATAATGTAAATATGATCACCTTATGCATTAGTGCCAAAAATGGAGGAATCTCAACAATTGCTCGCTCTATGTGCTACTTAACAACAACAACAAAAGAAACCTGTACTCCTTCAAAAGTTGTTTCCTCCTTAGTAGTAGCAATTAGCTTCTAATAAACTTACACCTATACAAGGGGGTAATTAGGGTGCCCTTATACAAGGGGAATGATCTTGAATGATAATATATAGATGTGTAACTGGGATGTTCATTTTTAGACTTGTGCATGTAATTATGATGCTTCTAAGATTGGATTTTATGAGAAGTAAGCTTCATCATCCCAACTGAATGCCCCCCTGTGGATAGAGAGGCCATGGATATAAATTATTCCTCTCCTCCCTAAGGGTGCATCAGAAAGGTTTGTGCATAATCTAAATCCAAAGATGCCTAAAAATATAACATTGTAGAAGATTTAGCTCAGGTTCCTTGCATAATGTTTTCCTTAGAGGTGTTGGACAATGGGTTGTCATTGATGTCAACAAGCAGTGGTTGTCATTTATGTCAACAAATATTATGGGTGTATATGGAGAAGTCTCCAAAGTGGTCCCCTTATGGCGTATCTCTAAGCATGTCCCTCATGGGAAGACACTTTGAAGAAGTCTACAAGAAGCCCCAGAGGTGTGGTCATGAATCCCAAAGTTGTTTGAGGAATAAGGACATGAAGGACAATGTAAATGCATGTAACACAATAATAGATGGATAGTCCTTGTCATGTTGTTTCTGGTGATAGGTGGTATGCCATGTGTTTCCTCATGGTTGAGGAGTTATGAGGTCATGAAGTTAGAAGCCCCGAAGAATGGTAAAAAATCCCCTAGTTGTTTACAAGACAATTAATGAAAGGGTTAAGTGGTTGTAACAAGAAATCCCTAAAATAAGGAAACAGGTTACTAATAAAAAGTATAAATACACCTCAAGGAGTCTCTCATAAGTACAATTCACACACATACCTATTCATTATCTATCTTGTGAATCACTTTTGGTCTATTCGTGAATCTAAGGTTGAGTCTAAGGTAGCAAGTCTGAAGTTGCAAAGGAAGGTCGAAGGTGAAAGTATCAAATTTGCAGAAATTGTGAGTAACCCTAGTTTCTAAGGCATCCATGGGTTGCAGGTCAGAAGGAGACAGATGTGAGCGGGCAGTAGTAGGGAAAAGCGCGAATATTCGTGGGTAGTAGTGAAGGAAGTAACAAATATGTGAAAAGATTGTAAGAGGGTGTGAAGATATGCTTGTACTAGATTGTTGATGCCCATGTTGATTTACTTATCTATTATCTGATACAACAGAGTGTCTACAAGATCAGAGGTATGTTCTTTATGTGTGTTTATCATGGATTATATGGCACATGCTTGAGGCATGTTTTGGAGGCCCTTTTGGTTCATGGTTGCATATGGTTGAGGTCCATGTTTTGGTGCCATCAATACATGCTTGAGATATATCTTTGTCACATTGTATATGGTTGTTATGGTTCATTGTTAGAGACACATATTTGTGATAGTGGCATATCTTATGGTATATGGTATGATGCATGATTGAGGTGCATTGTTGTACATGGTTGGATAATTGATGGATGATATGGTACAATTTTGTGTATAGAACAGGTTGATGGTACAATGACAATTACAGGTTGATGATACAATGACAGTGAAAGATTAGATACATTGACACATTTATTTGATAGTGACAGGTTGGATGATAGGTTGATTATAGGATGATTATCATAGGAAGTGACAATATCAGTGGTAGTGACCATTTGGTCTACATTTATATTTTAGGGCAACATGATGATGCAAGAAAAGTGGGTTGTCTCCTCCTTCCAGTTGGTGCCAGAGAACATAGGGAGTTGGAGCTTCCTTCATGTTGGAGCCTGAGAATCAAGGGGTTGTAGCCTCCTTTTGGTTGGTGCCATGGAATTTAGGGATTTGTAGCTTCCTTCATGTTGGAGCCTGTAAATAGGGGGTCATAGTCTCCTTCCAGTTGTAGCTGGATAATCGGGAAGTTGGTGCTTTCAATGAATGTATTATTTTGATATATAAGAAAAAAATTATGTGGTTTTCTCCCATTTTGGTTTCCACGTAAATTATGGTGTACTATGTTTCTGTGGATGTCTATTATACTTTGTTGATTTACACTTCTCATGATATATTTATGATATACTGATGATGATGTTAATGATTACATATTGTGGTTAAAAGTGATAATAAAGTGATAATACTGATTCACCTCACCTCCCCCCCTCTCAATATTCCACAATTGGTTTCAAAGCAGGTCCTTCAAGAAATAATCTAACCACTAGAAGGAGATCATGGAATATGGTAAGATCGAAGAACCAAGGTTTGATGGATGGAACTATGAATTTTGGAAGAAAAGGATGCAAATTTTTTTACAGGCACAAGCATTTGATGTTGGGCAGTGAGTAGTAAAGGATATGCAACACCAACCACTTCCCCAACGTACAAATATGGAAGTAAACTCAATGAAAACAAATCAAAGGATAAAGGCACCATTCTGAGCAATCTAGATGATTCAATGTTTGTCAAAGTTATGCGTTGCAATACCACAAAGGATATTTGGTACAAACTTCAAAATATTTACGAAGAAGATGCCAAATTCAAGGGAGATAAGCTTCAAACCCTTAGAGCTATTTTTGAGCTACTAAATATGAAGGAAGATGAAGACATTGCAGCCTATTTATACGAATTGATGAAACAATGAACACTATTATAGGAATGGGAGAAGAAGCTGATGAGTAAGTGGTCATTCAAAAGGTTTTAAGATCTCTACCTATGAGATTTGATCCTAAGATATCAGCCTTGGAATAAAGAACAAATGTTGACAATTTGAGCATGGAAAAACTACGTGGAATTTTCACACCTTATGAAATGAGGATAGAACAAAAGAACACAATAATGAAGGAAGAACCATTCAAAGCATCCAAGAATATGAAGAAGTAGATAAAGAAAAAGTCAAAACCAGATTGCAATTGCAGGGATGATTCAAAGGAAGATGAATAAGTGGAAAAATTCGTAAGGAAGTTAAAAAGAGGAATCAACAAGTACAAAAGTATGCTTCCATTGATTTTTTTTGATTGTGATGGTATTGGTCATTTTTCTTCTAAATGCCATCATGCCAAGAATAAAGGAAATAATGACGAAGAAGATCCTAAGAAGAAAAAGAAAAATCAAAAGGGAGACAAGAGAATGAACAAAAATAAATTCTTCAAGAAACGTTTCTACTCAAAGGGTGATGATAGTCACAATTATTCAGAAAGAGTACTCTTCATAGAAGTAGAAGATGATGAATACGATTTCTAATATTTTGAAAAAGAAGGTGAAGTCGACTTCAGAGCATAATTAATCAATGCCTTAGAAGAACTAGGGAAAGAAGGAAAGAAAATCAAGTCACTCAAGGTAGAGTTAAAGAAGAAAGAAGGATATCAAAATTCCATCTCAGAAGAAGCAAGAATATAATCACAAAGTTAAAGATCCAAGTAGAATAAGACAAAAGGATTGAAGAAACACTCAGAAGTCAGTTTCAAGAAAAGGAGAAGATGAGTGAAATATTGGAAGAAGAAATAGTTACGTAAGAAAAGATATTTAGAAGAAATATATGCAGCAGAATAACACCAAAATATTGGATGATATCATCAACAATCAAAGACCATACTATGATAGGTTAGGTCTTGGATGAAACTAGATGCAGACTGAGAAAGGATCGAGCTCCAAGACGAAAAAACAAGAAGCGAATCAAAGCACCTATAAATAAATAGTCAGAGGTACTCAAGAATAAAATCATAGAGGAATTGGACCACCTAGAAGATTCAGAACACATAATATAAAATCAACAACATCTCAAGAAGATGAAGGCTTCTGAAGGGAAACACCATTCAAAATATCCCCTACATCTAGGTATCAAACTATTTTTCTTGGTTTACACTGTTATTCTCACAATTTTGGTCACAAAGCTATAAAATGTATATCATATGCCAAGAACAAAAGCAACTATGAAGACTATTCAAAAAAAATTATCTCAAAAAGTCACATGAAACACAAAACATAAATCACAACATTTTTGGTTCACTAAGTAATGAAATAGAGTGCTACAAGTACAACAATTTTGGACGCATGGCCAAAGATTGTAGACTGAATGTTCCTCCAAAGGAACTGAAACAAAATATCAACAATCATAAAAAAGAACCACAAAGGATATGGAGAAGAAAGCATGATCAATTCAACACTGAAGAATGCTTGCTTTCTCTACAAGAACAACATAATAAAAGCGGATGTTGTGTTGAAAATGATTGTTCGAAGCATATGACAGGTGACAAGAAAATGTTTTTGACATTGGAGAAGGAACATGATGGATCAATTTTGTTTGGAAATGATAACTCAACCAGAATCACAAGAAAAGGCACAATCATGCTTGGAAGCAAAGATGCCAAGGAATAAAATGTTCCACTGGTTGAAGATATAAAGAAAAATATACTTAGTGTAAGTCAAATGTGTGATCAAGGGCACAAGCTTGTGTTTGACTCATAAAAATGTGAGATAAAGAAAGAAGGATCAAACAAGTTGGTGGCTACAACTATAAGAACTCCAAATAACATATATGTCCTGAATGAAATTGGAAAGGAAAGATGTTGCTTAGGAAAGGAAAATGAAAGTTGGATCTGGCACATAAGGATGGGTCACATGAACTTTGATAACCTTGTCAAAATCAACAGAAAGGAAGCAGTGAAAGAAATGACCGAGATTTCAAAGCCAACAAATACTCTGTGTGAACATTTTCTACAAGGAAAAAAAAACGAGGACCAAGTTCAAATCAAAAGAGTATTCCAAGACAAAACCATTGGATATTGTACACATTGAACTATGTAGACCTACAAGAACGAAGGGATTGAATGAAGAACAATATTTTATGCTACTAGTTGATGACTACACAAGAATTAATGCAATTTTCTTTCTCAGGAATGAGTCAGAGGCATTCGAACACTTCAATATATACAAAGAGATGGTTGAAACCTATATGGATTTGAAAATCAAGTGTTTGAGATCCGACAATGGAGGATAATTTACATCAAAAGAATTCATGGATTTCTACGGTGAACATGGAATAAAGAGACAATTCTTGGTATCCATGACACCTCAAGAAAATGGATTTGTCAAAAGGAAGAACAAAACAATACATGAAATGGCCAGAACCATGTTGAAATATTCCAAGTTGAGTGACATATTTTGGGCACAAGCAGTGCATATACTAGTTCACATCTTGAACAAAGGAATGCTTAGAAGTAACAGTGATAAGATGCCCTACAAGTTATGGAAAGGAAGACCGACAAATGTGAATCATTTCAAATTATTTGGAAGCAAATGTTATATCAAAAGAGAAGATGGCAGGCTTGGAAAATTTGAATCCCAAGTTGATAAGGGAATACTAGTTGGGTATTCAAAAAAAATAAAAGAATATAAATGCTTCAATCCAAGACTCAACAGAATCATGGAAAGAATCAATTTAACAATTGACGAGATAGATGTATGGAAGGGAAAAGAAGGAAACAAGGATTCATAAGTGCAGGATGATGAAGAAGATCTGAAAGAAGAAGAAGTAGAAGAAGAAGAGAAACCATAAACAAAACAAGAGGTAGATGAGCAACAAATACCTCCTAAGACACCTAGCCGACGAGTACAAAAAAATCATCCATCAGAACAAATTATTGAGAATAAAGATGCAAGACTTGAAACTCGAAGAAGAATACTTTCACCAGAACAACAACACCTAAAATTGTTATCTACAATTGAACCAAACAATTTTGAAGAGGCTAGAAAAGATGAACAATGGATTAAGGCTATGGATGAAGAATTGGATTAGATAGAGAAGAATGACACATGGGAACTGGTTCCAAGACCGAAGAAAAAGAACATGATCAGTAAAAAGTGGGTTTTCTGAAACAAATTGAACGAGGATGGACAAGTAACCAGAAACAAAGCAAGGTTAGTATGCAAAGGATACACTCAGATTGAGGGTATATATTTTGAAGAGACCCTTTGCACCAGTCGCCAGGATGGAAGCAGTTATATTGATCTTAGCCTATGCATGTTCCAAAAGAATCAAGGTGTATCAGATGCATGTTAAGTTATCATTTCTTAATGGAGAATTAGAAGAAGAAGTCTACATTGAATATCCAGAAGGGTTTATACTATTAGAAAGGGAAGATTATATTTGCAGATTGAAGAAAGCACTATATGGACTCAAACAACCCCCTCAAAGCATGTTATTCAATATTGGAAAAGTATCTACAACAAGAAGGATTTAGAAAGGGCAATGTACGCAATTATCTCTACATAAAAATGGATCGAGACAATATATTGATAATTGAAGTTTATGTAGATGACATCATCTTCAACAATGATGATGACGAGATGAGTCAGAAGTTTTCCAGAGATATGAAAAATGAGTTCAAAATGTCTTTTCTTGGTGAGTTGAATTTATTTTTGGGATTGTAGATATGCCAACGTGATAAGGGTATTTTCATCTCCCAAACCAAGTATATCAAAGAAGTGCTAAAGAATTTTGGAATGAAATATTGCAAACCCATGAGTACTCCTATGCAGACCAGTTGCAAGTTAAGAAAATATAATGATTCTAAAGATGCATAACAAATACTCTATAGATCGATGATGGGTAGCTTACTCTATGTGATAACGTCAAGACCAGATGTGATGCAAGCAGTTGGAAAGGTTGTGAGATTTCAAGCAACACCGAAAGAAACACATGTTATGGAAGTAAAGAGAATATTCAAATATCTCAAGGCAACAACATATTTTGGATTATGGTATCCAAAAGGGAATGATCTATCTTTGGTCGCCCATAGAGATGCAGATTGGGCATATAGCATTGACGATAAAATAAGTACAAGTGGAGCAGATTTCAACTTAGGTGAGTGTCTGGTATCATGGCTAAGCAAGAATCAATCATCAATATCTTTGTCCACAACATAATCAACATATATTGTAGCAACAACATGTTACACTCAAGTTCTATGGATGAAGCAGACCTTGCAAGATATACAAGTGAAGTACGATGAGCCAATTTCAATACTCTGTGACAACACCAATGCTATCAATATCTCCAATAATCCAGTGATGTATTCCAAGATGAAACACATTTCGATCAAGTATCACTTTCTACGGGAACATGCTATAGAGAAGAACATCAAGCTAGAGTATATTAGGAAAAAAGAGCAGATTGCAGATATCTTCACCAAACCTCTTTCAAGGGATACCTTTGAGTATATTAGACATAAACTTGGAGTAGTTTTTGCCCCACAAAGATTCACATGGCATCAAGCATAGTAATATAGGGGGAGAGAAGCAGAAGACATAAAGCATCCAAGTAAATAATATTTTGAATTATTTTCATATACATCAGAGATTTACACAAGGGAGAACCATGAACAAGAAGTAGAGGCTTGTTGGCATGGGGAGTATCCCCAAGGAGAATTACCCTTTTCCATTGATGTCAAAGGGGGAGAGAGAAAATACATGAATACATGGGGAGATTTGGTCACAATGGGAGCGATGGTCACAGTAGGAGCGATGGTCATATGGGGAGCATGAGTGTTCCCATGCCATCAATGTTTTCATCAATGCCAAAGGGGGAGATTGGTGGACAATGGGTTGTTATTGATTTCAACAAGCAATGGTTGTCATTGATGTCAACAAATGTGATGGGTGTAATTGGATAAGTCTTCAAAGTGGTCCCCTTATGGTGTATCTCTAAGCATGTCCCTCATGGGAAGATGCTTTGAAGAAGTCTACAAGAAGACCCCAGAGGTGTGGTCATGAAGCTTGAAGTTGTTTGAGGAATATTTACATGTAAGATAGTGTAAATGCATGTAACATATTCATAGATGGATAGTCCTTGTTGTGCTGTTTCTGGTGATAGGTGGTACACCATGTGGTTCCTCACATTTGAGCATTTATGAGGTCATGAAGTTAGAAGCCCCGAAGAATGGTTAAGAAGCCCCTAGTTGGTTACAAGACAATTAATCAAAGGGTTAAGTGTTGTAACAAGAAACCCCTAAAGTAAGGAAAGATGTTGAGTTTGATGTTGAGAAAAATTATAAATACACCTCAAGGAGTCTCTCATAAGTACAATTCACACACATCTCTATTGATTATCTATCTTGTGAATAATTTTTGGCCTATTGGCGAATACGAGGTTGAGTCTGATGTAGAAAGTCTGAAGTTGCGAAGGAAGGTTGAAGGCGAAAGTCTTGGAGTTGTAGAAATTGTGAGTAACCTTGGTTTCTGAGGCATCCGTGGGTTGCAGGTCAGAATGACGCAGATGTATGTGAGCTACAATAGAGAAAAGCACAAATATCCACAGGTAGTAGTGAAGGAAGTCACAAATCAGTGAAAATATTGTAAGAGGGTGCGAAGAGATGCTTGTACCAGATTGTTGATGCCCAGGTTGGTTTACTTATCTGTTATTTGATACAATAAAGTGTATAAAAGATTAGAGGTATGTTATTTATGTGTGTTTATTGTGGATGATATGGCACATGATTGAGGCATATTTTGTAGGCCCTTTTGGTTTATGGTTGCATATGGTTGAGGTCCATGTTTTGGTTTCATTGATACATGCTTGAGATATATCCTTGGTACATTGTATATGGTGTTTGTGGTTCATTGTTATATGAACATATTTGTGATAGTGGCATATATTATGGTATATGGTATGATGCATGCTTGAGGTGCATTATGGTACATGGTTGGATAATTGATGGATGATATGGTATAGTTTTTAGTATAGAACAGGTTGATGGTATAGGTTATATGTTGATGGTACAATGACATTTACATGTTGATGATAGAATGATAGTGACATGTTCATTATAGGTTGATTATCATAGGTAGTGATAGTATCAGTTGTATGGATAGTTTGGTCTACATTTATATTTCAGGGTGGCAGGACGGGGAAAGGAAAGGGGGTTGTATCCTCCTTTCAAGTTGTGCCAAAGAACACATGGTGTTGGATCTTCCTTTAGGTTGGATCCTGAGAATCAGGGGTTGTAGCCTCCTTCTGATCGAAACCAAAGAATTCAGGGAACTGTATCTTTCTTGAGGTTGGAGCCTATAAATAGGGGGTTGTAGCCTCCTTCCAGTTGTAGTTGGAGAATTGGGAAGTTGGTGCTTCCAATGAATGTATTATTTTGATATATAAAAAACACATTCTGTGGTTTTCTCCCATTTGGGTTTCCATGTAAATTCTAGTCTACTGTGTTTCTGTGGATGTCTATTTTGCTTTGCTAATTTATACTACTTGTGATATATTGATGATATAGTGTTGACGATGTTAATGATTAAATATTGTGGTTAAAAGTGATAATAAAGTTCTCATACTAATTCACCCCCCCTCTTAGTATTCCAAAAGAGGTCCTTTGAAGCTACCCACTATAGTGAAAATAATTGTTAAATTCTCTTGGTGGGATTGATGCTTCAAACACTATTTTGATTATACTCGATCTTTACTAGGTCATGCCCAATATCCTTCACCATGTCACTTTTCAGATCCAAATATCTTGTTGTGACATGAATATCATCAGATGCATGGTTGATAAAGGGAAATGTGCTTGTGTCATGTCATTATCAGTTTGGAGAGATTTGGGTTCTCCTAAGATCACTCCTTCAACTACCTTGTTAAAGGAATTTGATGGTTTTTCTTTTAAACCACATGGAATCTTTCCATCTCCTAGTCAAGTAAGGAGGCAAGACTATTGCAATAGGAGTGGAAGTGGTTGACCCTCCTATAAACTATAATATTATTTTGGAATGGATTTGGATGTATGAGATGAAGGTAGTGATGCCTTTGGCCTTTTGGGTGATCAAATTTTCTCATTAGGGAAAGATTGTAACTATCAAACTATTGTCCTATTTTGTACCTGATCCTAGATCTAAGTTTGAGATGAATGTTCTATTCTTGGATGGATCCACTATGTCATTTGAAATTTTAGGCTTTGGGATGTTCAAAGAATTTTCGTTGATGATTGCTTTCCATCTCCCTCTTATTGTGATTTATATAGCATCATTTCCATATATGCATTTTTTGATCATCAATGAGTCTCTTATTCCTTTCCAATTGTCTTAATATATAGAGAGCTATGTTCCATCATACTCAATCCCCTTTCAACTTTCATAGTTTTGGGAGGACTATAGATTCACACTAGGTCCTTATACTTTTGATTCCAAGACTAGTTATATAGGCTCTATATTTCCCTTACTTGAGATTTAGGCCACCTATCAAGTGATTTATGCCACCTCAGACCTTGATAAGGATGATTCTATGCCCTCATTGGAAGCATGATTAGTTTACCTCATCTCTTTGGGCCTTCAAACTTCCCAATTCATATCAATTTTTGTACATGGTCTTTCCTTCTGATGAGGCTATTATGGAGGTTATTACTAGTACAAAATCCCATGGGACAATATGCATCATATATTTTATTTTCTCAGTGGAATGGATTAGCTAGAGGTTGGAAAAATAAGTTTGGTGTTTCCTGGAGATTCAGATTGGTACCAAATCCAAATTCTTTCACATTGTGTGTATGTGGAGGGAAATATGATGAATGTATCTAATAGAATTCCAATCAACATCTCCTTGAAGCCCAACATCATGTAAGGTACTATGATCAGAGCTGATTGTTCTCCCAAAGAAGTTTAAATTAATATGGCTCTTTTCAAATAATTGCATGGCATATTTTCTTAGTCATACGAAGAAATGCCATGCATTGACCTCAAGATTGTGAAACATGAAATTAAGACATACAAAATTCTCATCTTGTACAACATATGTGATTGGTTGACCTAAAAAAGCCAACACTTATCAAAGAGGGAATAGATAAATTATTAAAAATTGTATTTATCTACCTAGTTTCCTCTCACTAAATGGGTATCCAACCCAGTTCTCGTGGATAAAAAACAAGAGATGATTAGGGTTTGTATTGATTTCTGCAATCTAGACAATGTTTTCCTTAAATATAATTATGCTATGTCTTTCATTTATAAGATCATTGAAGAGTGTGTTGAAAATGAAATCTTTTCCTTCATGGATGGATTTCCCAGCTACAATTAGATTCAATTTTATGAAGAGGATCAACATACGATCACATTTATTTGTTCTTGGGGAACATTCACCTATAGAAACATGTTGTTTGGTCTCAAAAACGCTGGAGATACTTTCCAAAGGGCTATGTTGTATGAATTTCATGACATTAAGCACATTATGGAGGCTTATTTGGATGACTTAGTTGCTTGTTCTAGGAAGATATATGAACATCTATCCCATGCTTGAGTTGTGTTCGATATGATATGCCACTATTATAAAATTCATTTGAATTCCACTAATCTAGATTTGGATTCATTGTTTCTAAGCATGAGATTATGTTGGATCCCTTAAATGTTAAGATAATACTTCAATTTCCTCCCCTGTTGTCAATTCATCATCTTCAAGCCTCCAAGGAAAGGTGAAATTCTTGCAAAGGTTCATTGCAAATTATGTGGGTATTGCAAAAGGTTTCACGCACCATTCAAAGAAGGGAGTTACATTTGTGTGGTATGATCAAGTGCAATGATATTTTGATGCTTTGACAAATATCTTATGCTAGCCCCACTAGCGAGTCCCTTAGACCATGATCATAAATTCCTTTAATATATTGCAACATTTAAATCAACCATATCTATGGTATTTCTTTAGGAATATGACTCACACTAGGATCACATGATCTATTATTTGAGTAAGGAGCTCACTGACCATGAGTTGAGGTATGAACATAATGAGAAGTTGGCATTGTTAGTTATCCATTCTATCTAGAGGCTTCGACACTATATAATTCTTAGGAATATGACCGTTATCACAATTTCTAATCCCATGCAACATCTATTGAATTGACTAATAATCTAGGGAAACTATGCCGAGTGAATTGTCATTTTGAAATAATTCAACTTAAAATTTGTCTCATGAAATCTAAGAATTTTTTAGCTTTTATTGATTTAATGTTAGAGTTACCTAGAGCCATTGAGAAACCTATGGTTAATGAGTCCTTGCTAAATAAACATCCATTCCCCATTTCCACTATAGATCCCTAGTATGGAGATAGATTTTTCTATCTTTAGATCAATAAATTCAATGCTCACCATTATCGTGACGGGAATCAGTGTATTTTCCATCAAGATGAGAAATATATGAATGTTATGAAAAATTTGTATTGTTGATGGGTAGACCTAATCTTGCATCGATGTTTGACCCATGATGAAATTGAGGGAGTCTTGAGTGATTGTTAAAGTGGAGCATGTTGTAGCCATCATTTTAGGATGGAAACAACCAAGAAAATTTTATGCGAAAGGTACTTCAAGCCTTTGATCTTCAAGGATTGTATTTAGGCCATCAAGAAGTTCCATCCTTATCAATTTTTACCAAAAATATGTGCATCCACCCTGTTTCTTTGCATCTTGTCGCCACTGTTATCCCCTTTGCAAAATAGGGTTTTGATTTTATGGAGTGTTGTATCATCTTTGCAGATGGTTGTAAGTACATTATTTTGGCTATCAACTACTTCACTAAGTGGGTGGAGGAAATGCTAACCTTTTTTAATGATAGGATGATGAAATCACTCATTACTACATTTGGGTGCAAAATCTGATGTGGTTTTCTGACATCGATGGAAAAAATTGATTATGACATCAAAAGTTTTAAAAAATTATTGAAAATTACACTATTTTTTCTCTTTTTGTCCTTGACAATTGTCGTAATTCCAATGATACACCAATAATGTCAAAATTTTGACATTATTGAGGTTAGACCAAATTGGAATGTCAATGTAGTCTTAATTGTTAATAAATTTGGCCTTGTCAAGTTTGACTATGCCAAACATTTGTGTATTTGGCCTCGTCAAGTTTGCCTGTGTCAAACTATGTCAAACTATGTCAAATCACATATATTAAAACCCAATAGATACGGTGGTGCTTATGCGATATTTGCAACATTTGTAATAATTTTTTTGTCATTGTTTTGACAACTAAAACATTTTTTTTCTATCTACTTTCAACATCTATATTCTATCTATAGATTTTGGATTCTCTACTTAATCCAACTTCTGTACATGTAAAAAAAATGGAATATTTTTTTGAACTCTCTATGTGTGGGATTCTTTGAATGTATTCTTATATTGTACTAATATTGTTCAAACATATTTTGTTGTAATAAATAACAATGTCAAATTTGGATTGGGATGAAAATGTGAGGATCATTGTTAGGTTAAAGGAACAATATGGTGATGGTAATTTTTTTTTCCCTTCCAATGAATGCATGGGCTTAAGAAGGAGGCGAATTAAAATGGAAACAACTAGAAAAAATATTACGAGTGTGGGCACTTTGAAGGAGGGGGGTGAATATCACCCGTTGGTAAGTTATTCATTATATGTTTTTTATTATTTTCATAAAACCTTTTATCATTTTAATATTTGATATATATACTAAAAATATTTGAATATTGTTTATAATTATAAAGACAAGGAGTCATAGACTTGAATTTCCTATGCATGTGCCAAAATTGAATTATACTATAAATATTGGTGAACGAGTTAATGGATATGGAACAGATGGAGATGAAGTTAATCCTATGGAAGAAAATGATACTGATATAATTGAGAATGATGGGATAAATAGATTGATCCACGAATATCTGATCCAATGGATGATAACTTTGATGATATTCATGATGTACCTTTGATTGATAAGGCACAACAATCGTTATATGAAGGATCGAGGAAAAATATTCTCTTTGTTGTATTGTTGTTGGTGAAATTAAATGCATTGAATGGTTTTTCAAACACCTATCTTACTTAGGTCCTTAGGTATGCAATAAACTCCTTATACACGGATAAATGCTTTATCTAGTTTTAAGTGTTAATTACATGAATGATGCAATATTGACAAATATTCATTACAATATTTTTTTTTTTATGTTGAAGATTGTTGGTTTGTTTTCTCCTACCATCGTTAAGCACTTTATCTCATACATATTGATAATTGTTTGATGTTATGAAAGATATAGGAATGGAGTATCAAGCTATTGATGCACATCTTGATGATTATATTATATGTTATGGACAACATGCAACCAAGTTAGAATTCCCTCAACGTGGAATTCATAGATATCAAACTGATCAAATAACAAATAAGGTGCCTCAAAAGGTATTTCATCATATTCCTATAATTTCATATTTTGAATGATTAATCATGTGCAAAAACATACCACRACATTCAATTACCATGCATAGAAGAGAAGTGAAGATGGTGTTTTCGAAATCTTTCAATTGGTTCTTCATTTAGGGGCATCGAAGAAATATGGCCAATTTTAATTGAAGAAACTCATAATGTTAGTCTTTCATTGGTAGTTTATGGTATCAATCCATGGAGAGATCAAATCTATTTATTAAGTGTTGCCTATTTTTTGTATAAACAATAACCTTCCTCCTTGGATGTCAATAAAGAGGGAGAACCCAATGTTGGAAAATATTGTTCCTACAAACCCTCCCCTTCCAAATTCTGAGTCTGCATGCTTGTCTATGAAGGGTGTAAATTACATGTTTCCTAGGGCACAATTTCATAGTTGTGACTTCACTGATTAGATTCTATTATGAATCGGACTTATATAGAAAATAAGGCCCATTTATAATGTACAATTGTTCAATACCTTTCCAATGGTATATCATATTCTTGTTTTCAACCCTTGGTCATTGAGAATGAACTTTCATAAGTTGAGAACATGAGTATAGTTAGTGCCAATTAAGTTTTTTTCATGTAGTGGTCACTACTTATTGAAAGATGTTTTGCACATATCACCCAAGAGAAATGTGAACACGGAGAACTTTTTAATTGCCTCAACTTCATTTCTCACATAGCATCAAACCCGATGTTACTTTGATCTTGGGTGTTTTAAGATTTCAACATTGAATCAAAGCCACGTTCAATTCTAGAATATTTGATCGCTAAGTTCAAAGCTCATGTTATTGAGTTTTAAAGAACTGGACTTTTATAGCAATTACAACATGAATACTATTGCATTGAAGGGGATATGGCTTCTTCTTCAAGTATACCTCTCCCTGACATCTAATTAGATGGGAGGAATTACTCAAAGTTTTTAGTATATAGAACAAACTTATGAAGTAACTTAGTGGTTGAATATTATGGAGGGAAATGATACAACTCTAATCACTAATTCTATGGAGTTAGTCAAGTTTGAAGCACATGATAAATATGCACAAATACATTCTCAATTCTATAATAAAGTATCATAGATTATACTAAATTTTAATGAGTTAATCAAAATTTATTAAATGAAATTTATGTGAAGAATTTTATTTTGTTTTATCTTTAGTTAAATTTTAGACAATATTAAAAACCTAATTTTAAGCAATTTAGCATAGAATTTGTAAAATTATAAGTCATACAAATTTAGATATTTATATAATATCTAAAAAAGATTAAAATTAGTACAATAAGATTAGTTGTATATAACGTTTTATTAAATATCCATACATTTGATTTAAATTTAATTTGTAAGAGAACACAAATTAATATCAAAATTTGGATCAATATGGATAATGGTTTCATAGTGTTGAACCCCCAAAATAACTTTTTTGGTCATTACTTTTTTCTATTTTCCTACCTAGTACAGTCCTAATCACCTTCCATTTCCAGAATCCATCACACCATTGCCACCATTTCTTTGCATATACTCATGATTTGGGGTTACAAAGGATTAAACCAGGTAAAAGTCCATTTCTTTTTATAATTTCATTAATTATTTTCATAAAAGTATTCTAAAAACTGATAAGCTACAAAAACATGAATATTCCACAACCATCACCTAATTTTGTAGCTAAATCACAGGTTCATATAGTTCCAGGAACAATGCACCAAAAATACAAATTGGATGAGATGGAAAATCACATCCTTCAGCTTTTCCACCTATCAGATCTCCTCCAATGAATTCCAGGTCAGCAATAAAGAGAAGTCAAAGGCGTGGTCAACACCAAGAGGAAGAGTAGAACATAGCCCGACTTTAGCTGCAAATCCAGTTCAACGAGATCGCTCAGATCTGATATCGAGATGGCGTTTGAGAAATTCATTCGTGAAACCATGAATTTCTCAAACGTTTGAGAAATTCATTCGTAGAACCATGAAATTCATTCGTGGAACCATGAATTTTGTATAAATACTCAGGGTTTTAAACGATGAGGACACACTAGATTTCTGAACTTGAGACATTCTGAGACTTAATATAATTTTCCGTTGCTGATTCAAATATTCTCCATCTGTGAATTTTTTGAATGAATTCTTAGTTTTAATTTAAGTTTTATAGTCTTTATCTTATAGACTTAGTCCAACATCATGGAACCGAGCCAAGAGGGCCTCCTATGTTAGGATACGTTGCTTCTTTAATTTATCTATTGAAATTGATCTTAATTTTGATGTTACCTATTTTTCATTTAGATGGTGTCAAGATACAGTTTAGATTGCTCATATAGATCATTTGATTAATAAGTTAATTGTTTCATTTATAATCTTCATTAGTAGAAATATGAAATAAGAAAGCCTCTGCATGGATCCATATTCTATAATAATGATTTACTAAATGAGTAAAATCAGATCTGTGTCATTTTCTTGAATTGTAGTAACTAGTTAATTTTTTGGAATTGTGATATGTTTTTCATAAGTCAAGACTTGGTTTGGTTTATTATATTAATAAGTTATTTTCAATAATAAAGAAAGAAAACTAGATTCTCACATATACCTTGCATATATTTTATAAGTTTCACATTTTTAGGTTGATGATTTAATGTAGCTGAATTCTCAATCAATATAATTGACCAACATTTGGTGTCATTGCCGGGCAATGTAAAAATGCACTTAGTTTTTCTTTTACCATGATAAGTAGGATGCATGAGTAGACTTAGGGATAATAGAGATAGATTCACTAGAAGTAGAAGTACCCCATGAATCACTTCACCCACTTTGTCATGTGGTACTGTAAGAGCCACACCATCATCTAACCCCTCTGCAGGTAGAACTACAAGAGGAGGACCAGAAGAATTGTGACTACAAGGACTAAAGGCAAAGCCAACGTTGGAGAATCCAGTTCCATATTAAAAATTCCAGAGACTAGTTCCACAGTAGAACATCTAGAAATCTCACAATAAGTTTTTATACTTCTAGTAACTCCTCATGAGAAAGAACTAATTAGCGGTCATACAAAGACCAGGAAGAAAGAGGACCTGGAGGAGGTGAAGAAGAGAGAGAAGAACAACCATAAGGAACAACACACTAAGAATAAGAATTCAGATTTCCAATTCTCGATCCAACAAATAACGTTCAAATGGAAAACATACCACCATCCACATTACCTAATTTTCATGGTATAGTTTCTAAGGATCCATAAACATTTATTTTTGAATTTGATGTGCTATGTCGTAGCTATGATTATTCCTTTAACACTCATAAATTGAAATTGTTTCCAACCACTCTTTAAGATTCTGCATTACACTGGTTTATGGGTTTGGGAACAAATATTATTAGGACTTGGGATGGAATGAAAAAAATATTTCTTGGAAAATATCATGGTTATTGTACAAATCAAGGAATGAGAGAGGAGTTGTTTAAGATGACACAAAAGGAAGATGAGAGCTTACAATATTACTTAGAAACATTCCATTATACTATTATAAGAGAATTTTTTTTTTTTTTTATCTTGATCTTGACACTTTAAAAGTTATTTTACTTCGTGGTATTCAAGATGAATGGATTGATATGATTAATTTAATGGGTAAAGGAGATGTTTCACACTTAACCTATCTAGAAATTTGTGACTTATGCAAGCACATCTCAAGAGGAAAGTCCAAATATGGTAAGGGACCTAGGGATGCTATCTATAGAGTAAAAAAATCAACTATTGGAGGGGTAAGTAGAGTAGAGATAGGTACTCTATTGGAAATTTTTAAAACAAATATTCTCAATACTCTTGGTTCTCAATTAGACACATTAAAAATCAAGAAAAATCAAGAAGTAGAGTATGCTACATTATCTGTTTATTATCCAAAATGTAGAAAGAAGCATACTTTACATGAATCTCCTTTGGATAATGTTGAAGTTTCTGGATATGCATAGAAAACCATGCCACTGAAAAGTGTCCATCTTTACCAGAGCTTGAGGCAGCTTACCAAGGGAATCACGAGACTACATATTAGTTATGTTTTGTGGCAACAAAAAAACCTTGGCAGCCAAGAAATCCAGGTATGTTTCAAGATCCATCCAAACAATTTAATCCTTATTTTTCCCAACAATTCCCACAATAGAATTGGATTCACCCCTATGACTTGGAAAGCAATGGAACCAAAATAAGTCCAAAACCAACCTTGGAAACAAGGTTGGCGAGGAACTACCTATGGGACTATGCCTGCCCAACCCTATCCTATGCAACATCAATATTCTCAATATAATTTACCAAACCAATACCCCCCACAATTTAAACAATCATATTCCACTCAACCACCTCAACCACAACAACTTCAATTTCCATCAAGTCAACCTCCTATACCAACCCAACTACGTGCACAACCTGTTGCTAATCCCAATAATAAAGTAACATAGCTAGATCACAATGTTGAGCTACATAATTTTCCTGCTTACATGATTACTTCTCTTGATATTAATGATATTCATCTGAGATAAGGAAAAGTACTTCATCAAGATGCACCAATTATTGTTGAAGAACCAATAGAGGAGGTAACTCCTAATTTAATAAACAATAATGATGCAAACAATCCAATAAATCAAACTTCTTCATCACTAGTAAATCACACAAAGTAATCTAGTTCACCTCCTTTCCTTGAAAGGTTGGAATTAGAAAAACAATTTTTTCCAATAGGTTGTGATTTATTAGATGAATTGAAGAATGTTTGTATTAAAATTCCATTATTGCAAGCAATAAAATACATTCCTATTTATACAAAATCAATAAGAGAATTGTGCATAAAGAAAACCAGAAGGAAAAAGAAAGACCCACCAACAATTCATGTCATGGGAAAATTATCAGATCTTATGTCGGGTAAAATTTATATGAAAAAACATGTTGATCCCAATAGTCTCATTGTAAAAATCCATATCAATAATATTGCTATTGAAAACACACTAATAGATTTAGGAGCAATAATCAATGTGATGACAAAATATACCATGAATAAATTACAATTGTCTAATCTTTGTAATACACCAACAATTTTACAATCAACTGACAGATATATAATAAAACATGAGGGCATATTAGAGGATATAATAGTCTCCTTGGAATCTTAGGAGTACCTTGTAGATTTCATGGTGTTAAAGACAAAATACAATTTGGGTGGCTACCCATTAATCCTAGGAATACCTTGGTTAGAAACTACTGATGCATATATCAGTTGTTGATCATGAGATACGATCACAATTGCATATGGAGATTTAGTAAAGAAATTTAATCTTTACCCATCGACTAAAGCTTTAATTGAATCTAGATTTTCACAATGCTTTCAAGAAACAAATGATAATGAATAAATAGTGCAACCTGTTTTAACTATTGATCAAATCATGAACTTCAAAAATGATGTCGAGGAAAATTAAATCATCAATTTCATTAATAATTATAATTTTTCTCAATATCACGGGGGGCAAGTTTTTCAATATATCTTGGATAAAGACTTTCAAGAAAGTTGTATTGTGGAATCTATGTCAAAAATATCAGAATTAATGTCTTCTAATGAAGCTTCAACATCAGGATCAAATAATGAATCAATTGAAAATTTTCAAGGCAAAGCACTAAATATCGATTCTAACCTTGAAGAAATTCAAAAGGAACAATTAATCAAAATATTACGAACTCATTTTGATGCATTTGCGTGGGAATGTACTGATATAAGAGGAATTCACCCCAATACTTGTATTCATCATATATACATAGAGGATAATTCCAAGCCTATTAGGAAACCTCAAAGACAAATGAATCCACTATTGAATGAAATTTTGAAAATTGAACTACAAAAATTACATGATGTTAATTTTATTTATCCAATTTCTGACAGTAAATGGGTATCTCCACTAGTTATTGTCCCTAAGAAAAATGGAAAATGACGTGTTTGCATAGCTTATATGGAATTGAATAAATCAAATTTTAAATATCACTTTCCTCTACCATTCATAGATCAAGTATTAGATACATTAGCAGGTAAAAAATACTTTTCCTTTTTGGATGGTTTTAGTGGTTACAACCAAATTCAAATAGCTTTAGAGGACCATGATAAAAATACATTTACATGTCCATGGGGAACATACACATACATGGTACTACCTTTTGGTTTATGTAATGCACCTGCAACTTTTCAATGTGTTGTGTTAGGTATTTTTCCTGATCTGATTCATGATTGTGTGGAAGTTTATATGGATTATTTAATCGTTTATGGAAATGCTTTCAATAAGCATTGAAAATTTAGAAAAAGTGTTAATTAGATGCAAGGAAACTAATATGGTATTAAGCAATGAGAAATGTTTCATGTTGCAAAATGAAGGGATTGTTTTGGGTCATTGTGTGTCTTCTACATGTATAAAGGTGGATCCAACAAAACTGAAGTCATCTCCAATATTCCTATACCCAAAAATTAGAAAGATTTTAGAAGTTTCCTAGGCCATGCTGGTTACTATAGACGATTCATTGAAAATTGCATCTCCATTATTCAAACTTCTTACTAAGGACAATGGAGTTTTTTGGAATATTCCTTACCACACTACTTTTGAACTTTAAAAGAGAAACTTTTTGTAGCTCTTATTTTAAGAGGGCCAAATGGGTCCCTCCCATTTCATATATCTACAAATGCTTCTGACACAAACTTAGGAGAAGTATTAGGTTATAAGCAAAATCAATTGTCATATGCCATCTATTTTGCGAGTAAAAATTTGACACCCTCTAAATTGAACTCTACAGTTACTGAGAAAGAGTTCCTTGCAATAGTTCATGCTATTAATAAATTTAGGAACTAAATTATAGGTTATGAGTTATTCATTCAATCTAATCACTCAACCATTAGATATATGATAAATAAATCAATTGCTAATGACAGGGCTACCAGGTGGCTACTCTTATTACAAGAATTTAATATCACTATATTGGATAGAATTGATAGGGAAAATCTTGTTGTATATTTCCTTTCTAGGATCCACAATGAAGGTGATTTAATTCTTGTTAATGATAATTTCCCTAATGAGCATATTTTCCCAATATCTACTAAATATCCTTAGTTTGCAGATATTTCAAATTACTTGGCCTCAGTAAAGTTACCTCAACATCTTTCTACAAAAGAGAAGCATGAGATAATCAAACTTAGTGCCACTTACTCATGGATTGGTGGAGAATTTTTTCATACTAGACCTGACCTTATCATTAGGAGGTTTGTATGAGAAGATGAAATATTTTACATATTTAAGGAATGCCACGATGAACCATGTGGAGGCCATTTTGCTAAAAAACCAACTGCATACAAAGTCCTTCGTCTAGGGTATTATTGGCCTACTCTTTTAAGAGATGCCAATAAATACGTTAGAAGCTGTGACACCTATCAACGGATGGATATACCAGTACAAGCAAATGATATTCCTATACAAACTTAGGTAATTATAGAACCTTTTGAAAAATGGGCTTTAGATTCTGTAGGGCCTATTTTTCCATTTTCTAGAAAGAAAACATATATTTTGGTATGTACTGATTATGTCACTAAATGGGTAGAAGCTGAATCTCTCTTACATGCTAATGAACAATTCGTTGTAGAATTTTTATTTGAGGACATATTTACTCATTTTGGTGTCCTAAGAGAAATTGTGACAGATCAAGGTACCCAATTTACTTGAAATCTTGTCTAGAAAATCATGGAGCAGTATAAGATCAAGAATATAAATTCATCCCCTTACCATCCAAAAGCCAATGAGAAAGTGGAATCCACAAACAAAGTACTTTAAGCTATCTTGACCAAAACCGTATAGTTACATCATCGAGATTGGGTAGATAGGATTTCATAGGCACTTTAGGTCTATTGGACCACATGGAGGAACAACACCAGACATACACCATATGAGCTTGTGTATGGGAAGCAAGTTCTGCTGCCTATTGAATTTCAAATTAAAAATTTCAGAACAACAACCAAGCTTGGAATGGATCTTTCATAGGCACAACAACAGAGATTGCTACAACTTATTAATGAATTGGATGAGATCTGACAAGATGCAGTTCAAAAAAACACCATTATTCAACAACAATGATCAAAATGGAATGAAAAAGTAATTAGGAAGAAGACATTCAAACCAGGTGACTGAGCTCTCTTATTTGATTCTAGATTCAAAATTTTTAAGGGGTATGTTAACACTCGTTGGTTAGGGCCCTATGAAGTAGAGACAATATTTGACAATGGAGCAGTCAAGATTAAAACTATATATGATGAAGGTATTTATTTTCTAGTGAATGGGCATAGATTGAAGATATATCGAAATCTAGTCAATACAGAGGAATTCATCCATAATTTGATTTTAGTAGTTAGAGATGGATATAGTGAGTAAGGGAAATTCTTCCCCTACTCCTACCTCAGGTTCATTCTTTTTCATTTTTGTGAAAAAAATATAAAAAAAATTGAATGAAAAAAAAGTAAAGAAAAAAATAAGTACAATATGTGAAAACCAATCATTGGCGCTAATGTGCAAGAGTTCTAGTTGAAAACCAGAAATGGTGGACACAATTATGGAAACTTTTTCAAAATAAATACATGACACTTCAACTCTTGTTCAACATTTCTTCTTAGCATCTGTTTTCTTAACAAATAATCAATTCTGGAGAGTCAACATTAGTCAGCTATATTGTTCTTTTCAAATCAAGTTTTTAGTACTTAAACAATCAAAGTTTCTTTTCACAGCTTCAAAAACAAGTTGAGCAATAGTGGCAAGGAGATTTCTCTTTGATAGTGGCTTTGTCATCATAATAAAAATAATCCTGTTATCAAGTCACTACAAACATGATTATTTTCTTTGATTGCAATTCTGTCTACAACCTTAGATTCTTTTACAATTATAGGAAGTTATTGGTTCTACAACTACATAAAGTTACTGATTCTGAAACTAAATAATTCATTCGTTTTGTAGCTACATGAATTTTCTGCAACAATTTTTCAAAGCGATCATGAGATAATAATTCATTTACCACAATTTTCTCATCAATTTTACATCACCATCATCAATATTTTTATCATATTCAACATCTGCAACATCTTCAATTCTTACTAGTGTCTTCATCACCACTCTTCAAAAAAATTCTAGAATGCACAATAAAGAATTAATTTAAAAACTTGTCATCACATAAATCCATTTGAACCTGTGAACATTGCAGCAATATCAACACAATAGTATGCATTTCATGCAAAATGTCACAAAATTGATCTCGAGCAACAATATTATCAACATCATCAACTTCATCAGTCTCCTTATCAACACAAGAAGTCTTGGTATCTAGTTTCAAATATTCATTGCAAATATTCAAACTATAGAACTAGATCCTGTTGGAATACTGATATGGGGGGTGAATAAGTGTTACCCTTTTTCAACAATTAGCAATTACTTTTATATTTTTTTAATTACCACAATAGATCAAAAATGGACTTGTATGTAAAATCAATTATATAAATATAATTAATGGGAATTACAAAGTTTTTATGAAGAATAGTGAAGGACACCAATCCTTTTTAGAGCACCAACTCTAGGAGACACAAATCCCCTTATTCAGGGCACCAAACCTAGGAAGCACCAAATCCCTTGTATTTTAGGGCACCAACCCTAGGAAATACCAAATCCCTTGTATTTAGGGCACCAACCATAGGAAGAAACATCTCCCTTATCCTTAGGGCACCAACCCTAGGAAGCACCAACTCCCTTGTCTTTAGGGAACCAACCCTAGGAAGCACCAACTCCCTTATCTTTAGGGCACCAACCCTAGGAAGCACCAACTCCCTTAAATTACACTTTACTTAGTAAAAGATATGAATCCTTCCGTGCTCCTCCCTTCCACCCTCACTTCATAAGAATCATCAGTTCTTCTTCTTGGACTCTGCTTCTGTTTTTATCTTCTCATTTGGACTATAGAGACACTTTCTTCTCACCATTATTTCTCATTTATATAATCTTCCAACTGGTGTGAGCTATGAAGCATTGTGTCCCTTTGTTTGGACCATTGCACCACTCATTTTAAATTAACAATAATCTCTATTATTATTCAAACATTATCGTGAAGGATTTTAATTTAGTGAGAGTAATTTTCATAAATCGATCAAAGATATGAATCGATTTATCTTAACTCGATCCCATGCCTCTTTATTTCATTCTCAATTTTCGTTGATCATATCTAAGATTTATGATTAGCATTTTAATCCATTACAAGTGTTGTATTACTTAAGATAAATAAGGACAAAATTCATATCCTATCTGGTTCAATGTCCCTTCTTGAACGGGATAAAATTCTTACTCTATGTAAAATTTCACACATAAAACTCTTTGGGACCTCTATTTCATACGACTGCAGGTGGTGACCAGGCGCTAGGCCAAATGAGTGTTTGATCAATTATCAAGATTACCGATCACATTTTAATTTCACTATGAGATGAACGAATCTCGTTTACTCCGGGACTTTGTCGTTTCGAGACTCTGACCTTTGCAGTCTTCCAACTCTTTCGAACCAAATTTCACTGAAGTATGTATTATCTATTTACTTGTAGATAAGACAATTATGTATTAATCTGTAGTTGAGTGGACGGTCCGCACAACCTCAACAAGACATTTTGTTAATGGCCTTCTCATTGTGCACTTTTAGGATGTCTACCGTGAATCTTCCTTCTCGACAGATGGTTAGATATTATTTCATAGCTTCGACACTCCAGGAATTCGAGTTACTAGAATTCTAAGGTAGTTCAATCCCTTCAAAGTTTTTACCTACTGAATAAGTCATAAAGATGTGGTGACCTCTTGCTGTCAATTGTTTAGTACACATTATGCTATCCTTCCACTGCAATTGATATAACGATCGATAATTCTCTCGGAGTAGATCAATGATTAGCATTACTTCGTGATTTGTGCTTACTCTATCTTTCCATTACACTTGATCTAATGATCATGATTCATCCTGGAGGATCTTAGATCCATGAACAACATTAGTTCGTGGCTTTTCCCTAGGACGCTTTGGGTAGTTGCTGTTAGGAGGAATTGGATATCCCCGAAGGGAATACTCCCGGAGTGATGTGGCTTGCTGACGTCACTGTTGACATGGAATTGGCTGAGTGGATTCCATTTGTCACCTTTATTTGTGAATTTCATATACCTAAAGTGCCAACTATACTTTAACACTTGTCACCATCTAAATGCACCACGTGTCTTTGCTGACATGGGCTATGATGACGTGGGATCTTACTGTGTGTACCACGTGTCTTACTACGTGACTTCAGAACTCCGATATTCAAGTGAACTTAAATGCTCTAAACCCTTTTCTGCCGAAGTGGTTAACACTGAAATTGACCATCTCCTTGTGATCTAACGATTCTCATTTTTTACTCTAGATCAATTTTTGACGTGACTTCGGGGCTTTGAAATTCAGGTACACTTACCCATTTTAGTTTATTTTTCTCTGGAGTGGTCAGCACCGGAGTTGACTAGTTTCATCCTTGGCGTGATCTGAATAGATCAATGGTTGATAGGATTTCCCTGCTCTTCCCTTGATCCGACGGTTGATGAAATTTCATGACTTCGAGACTTCGGGGCTTCATAGGTCCAAGTAATTGTTGCTCCAATTTTCATCAGAGTTGGTCAGCACTGAAGTGGTCAACATGGAAGTGCTTACACTATCCTTCCACTTGGATTCATCCAATGACTGTGATAAGTTCTAGATCAATGACTCATATTCATTTCGACCTTCGTGACTTCGGGTTATTCTCTTTTTTCCACTTCCCAGTTCTCTCAGAGTGAGATTCCCCGAAGAATAAACCTCGAGTAACTTGACTTCATCTAATGGTCTTTCTTTAACCCGAAAAGATTAACACGATCCAACAATTTGTCGGGAATTTGGCTATTTAGGATCTCGGGCCTTTGGCCTTTCTTATCCTATCCTTCCACTTTACTCGATCCAATGGTCGGGATATTTCCTGAAGTGTTCCTTATATAAGACAACTGATGTTTCTTCCTAAATTCGGGCTTCGATAATTCTGGTTCAATTCAAACTCCTTTTCATCGAAATGGTCAACACCGAGGTTGACCAGTTCTACTAAGATTTAATCCAATGATTGAGATCTTTCCTGATGTTATCTGACGATTGTCCTTTAATCAGGGACTTCGTGCCTTGTCTCCAATGTACCGAAACTTATGATATACTTCAACTTGGATTTTATCAGTGGCTCTAGCTGATCTCATGGTTGCGATTACTCTTGAAATCTATCTCAATGAACAATATTCTTCCCTAAATCTTTTGGAGTTTTCCTATGGGGATTTCAATCCCGATAGCATTTATGCAGTGCGTTCTCTCTTCTAAACTTCAGGTTAATGTTCTTCTGCACCCTATTTGATATAAATGAAAATATCGTATCACTTTGCCCAACATTCTCTCCCTTTGGCATTGATGGAATTTTTTTTCTCTTTGAAATTTCTGCTCTTATCAATTTCCTCCCCCTTTGACGACAGTGACATAGGGGATCTTTCTTTGCTCCCCCTGTGGAAATGATCCTCCTGACCATGTGAACCTTTTATTATGCTATGATTTTTATGGTTTTTAATGAGGTTTTTGAATTACTTCCAATTTTGTTTGAAGATTTTCAAAAGTACTCCTGGGAAAAGGTTTTGTGAATATGTCTGCAATTTGTTCTTTGGTGTCTACATACACTATTTTAACTACTTTTTGGGTAACCTGATCACTTATAAAATGGTATTTAATTGGGATGCGTTTGGTTTTAGATTGCATTACTGGATTTTTAGAGATACTTATGGCACTAGTGTTATCAAAATTAATAGTGATGGGGTTATCATATCTTATTTGTAAATATTCTAATGTTTGCTTCATCCAAAGAACTTGTGTGCAACAAGATGCAACATCAATGTATTCTACCTCTGTTGTAGATAGTGATATGGATGCTTGCTTCTTACTTAGCCATGCTACCATACATTTTCCTAGAAAAAATTATCCTCCACTGGTTCTTTTCCTGTCATCTATACTACCGGCCCAATTTGGATCATTGTATGTAGTTAGATTGAAACCTTTATCTTTTGGATACCATAATCCAAGTTATAAGGTGCCTTTAAGATATTTGAATATTCTCTTTACTGCTTTTAAGTTAGTTTCTTTTGGTGCATATTGGAATCTCCCCACAAGTTCTACATCCTGTATGATATTAGGCCTTGTTTCTATTGAATAGAGCAAACTTCCAATCATTGATCAGTACATTGTTTGGTACACTTTTGGTGAATTATCTTCTAGGCTTAGTTTACATCCAGTGACCATGGGAGTACTCATAGGTTTAATGTCCTTCATTTGGAATTTCTTTAGCATTTCCTTGACATATTTGTCTTGGGAAACAAATATTCCAATTTCTGTTTTCTTTACTTGTAAACCTAAGAAAAAGGTCAGTTCTCCCAGCATAGACATTTCAGATTCTTCTTGCATTTTGGTTGCAAAGTTTATGCTTAGTGTAGTAATATTACTTCAAGATATGATGTCATCTACATATGCCACCACAAAAATCATGTTTTGATCCTCAATTTTGATGTATAAGTTGATGTCAGTAGTCCCTCTCTTATATCCTTGTTTTTGTAGGAACTGATCAAGGCTTGTTTAAGACCATACATGGCCTTTTTTAGCTTGCACACATAGTCCTGATTTTCTATTAACATGAATCCTTCTGGTTGCTCAACATAGACTCCTTCTTATAGTGTTCCATTAAGGAATGCTGACTTGACATACATCTGATATATTTTGAAATTTTTGAAGAATGCAAATGCCATGAACATTCTGATGGCCTCAAGTCTTGATACTGGAGCGAAAGTCTCTTCAAAATCAATACCTTCCACTTGGGAATATCCTTTGCAAATCAATATGGATTTGTTCTTTATAATCTCCCCATTTTCATTTAGTTTGTTCTTGAAGATTCACTTGGTTCCTATCACATTCTTGTCCTTGGGTATTGGAACTAGTTCCCAAGTCTAGTTTTTCTCTATTTGGTCTAGTTCTTCATTCGTTGCTTCTATCCAATATTTAATTTTGCTAGATTATTTAAATGAATTAGGTTCTATTAGGGATAACATTGCTTGTTATGAGTCAAAAGAGAGTTTCCTTCTTGTTTCCACTCCTTCATGATTGGTCACCCGGGTTTTCAAGGAAGCAATTGCGGCCGTCAGATGCATAACAGATCCAATTGCCGATCTAAATAGGGCCATTTCACAATATCGAGTATCGGAAGATTGTAGTCATGCGATGTGAAAACCCCCGAAACACGAAATCATGATGCGTGCAGTAGTTGGGCCCATGGTCACAGCCTGAGGTCATATGGAAAATGGGTCCAGGAGGAAAGGTTGGCGCCCATAGCGTAGAGCCGACCAAGGTGGAGTTTCGATGAAGAAATCACAACTATTGGATGCAAAGCAGATCCAACCATCCATCTGAGTCAACCGATTTCGTGATATAGGGTATGGGGAGATTGTAGTCAAGTGATGTGAGGGCGACCCCCGAAACATGAAATCAYGATGCGCCTAGGAGTTGGGCCCATGCTCATGGCCCAAGGTCACATGTAGGACAAATGTGGTGAAGGAGAAGCTGRCACTAGGAGCTTTGGGAGCACGAAGGAAAGAGTGTGAATTTCATGATATCTACACCAAAAGACGAAGATTCCCATGTGAGTTAAAGAGCGAGACCATCATGGTTTCAAGATCATCGGGTGAGCTTAACAAATTTGCCAACAACRCACAATAACCCCTGTGCATTTAGCCTTGTTGCAATCTCGAGAAGGAGCAGTAATTGAAAGMAGTTAATGGAAGGAAGGTCGGGTGGTTGAAACCTTGAATTACTCAGTAATTACAAGTATGGAGGAACCGACCGTGGGGACTGAATCGTCATCCYGTTGTACCCCTATGGGCAGATTTTCCTGCAAAGCCCATACTGATCTAAGCTCGTGTTTGACGGAAGAATGCCCACACAGTCTGACAGAGTGGGAGCCGTCTGGAAGATTTGAATGCAGGGTCCTGATCATGCTCATGGTGGTTGCAACAATTCTCAATATGTATGCAGTTTTGATATTTTGATAGGGTCATCAACTGGTTTAGAAGAGCTCCCTATTTTGTAATGTTTTGATGCCAAAACACTGGTTCTCTGGTTATGTATTTTTTTTTGAGACTTCTTGATTAATCTAATTCATATTTCTTCTTCCATCTTATTTACCTCTGATACTGAGAGAGTTCATGATTGACTGATTCACATGGATTGTTATAATTGTATTATGATGAATGTTTGATTATAATGTTGTTATAATGTCTTCTAGTTTCCTTGAAAATTTGAATTCAAGAAGGATATTGTGTTAGATTTTTTTCCTCCTTAGGCTGCTGGAAGACCTGATGTCCATAGCAGACTAATATGCCTTCTCACCAAAGTCTTCCCTCTATTCACCCTTACTCCAACTTACTGACCGAAGTTGATACAAGACCTCAATTGCTTATGCATGCTAGTCTAGTTTTTCTGTGTTAAAATGATATCATCTCGAGTCTACACCCATTTGACCTCTTTAAAAACCAACTCGTGACATAAAAATATGATGGGTAATGGGCTTACCTTCGATGCAATCCGGAGGTGACTTATAGTTCTAACAAAATATAACAAAGGAAAATTGATCCAATGCATGGTGTGAACATTGTTTGCAATTCCCTGTTATTGTGTTTTCATGAATGAATGAATGAATTTCGTTATGAGTAGATGGAACTGTGAATGTTAGGATAAGTTTCAGTTGTTTCTCTTTTTTCGAGTGATGCAAAGGGTGCACACAGAACACAAGGAGTGCGTTGACAAAATTTGTTTCAATTCTGAAGCTCAGAAAAGATAGCATGAAACTTTCCCTTGCAAGGAGTGCAAGGTGACTGCTACAAGGAGTGCATAGTCATCTGCAAGAACTTGAACTTGCGTAAGAATCTGGTGCAAAGTGTGCATAGAGAAAAAGGAGAATGTCAGGAGGGAAAGAGGAATTTCTCTTCGAGAGATCCTTTGGATATGAGTTATCGAAATCCCTGAATGCAAGGAGTGCGCGAGAAGTCGGAGTCTTCATGAGGCCAAGCTCAGGAGGGACAACAATTTTCCGAAGTGTAGTCGAAATCCGAGAGACGAACTCACAAAAAATTCAAAGGTAGAGACCATTGAAGACTTAGAAACTTTTAGAGTCAGGTGAAACAAAGCTCAGGAGGAGGAGCAGAAAAAACCGTTAGATCGGTTGTAGAGAGAATCTGGACCGTTAGATTAATGCCCAGTGACTAGAGGAAGCATGAGGGGAAGATCAGATCTGGACCATTAGATCTGAGTGCATGGACTAACAATCATTGGATCCAGAGATAAGTGCATGATTTTTAACCCTTGGAAGTGCGTAGGGTGAGAAAACTCACGAAACACAAGTTTGCGAAATGATCATAGCCGTTGATCGAAGGAAGGTGTGGGTCGTAGATCTATTTCCAAGAAATTCATGAGTTCGGATATCGGGAGAAGAGAAGGGAGAAGTCCTCCAACTTCGTGAACCTCTAAGTCCCAAGTTCACGAAGGAGAAAACAGGACCATTAGATCACACAGATTGTAGACTGTTGATCTGACGTGATGAGAGTGTAGATTTCGAGTTTCAGAAATTGGGAGGACGAGTGAACAAAATATTCTGGGGACGCAAAATGTGAAACCGCTAAGCTCTTTAGAGATTGGCCCTAGATCATAGTGAGGGATCATATCATCGAAGGTTAATGGAGAAGCTAGCATGCTCTAGGCCCCACTTCGGGATTTCGGGAGTCAGAGAGTTGGGGTTGGCGCAGGTGAAAAAACTCGACACACGAATTCGTGAAATGCTTGTTGGTCAGGTGGGTGGTCATAGTCGTGGTCATGGAAGTGAAGACACTTAGCCTAAGAAGATATAAGCTCTCGATTTGGGTGGAATTTGGAAAGTTCTGAGGAGAGAACCCGTGGGTCTCGTATGACCTGTGCATTTGGATAAATGACCTATGTAAGTGGGTTTGGAGTCTAGCAGAGACTCAAAGAGTCGATCCGACTCAGTTTCTTGATTGATCCTAGACCAGGAGGTCACGCAACCCTTAGGATAAAAGGGGGGTCTTCATCAGTGGTCCACCTCTAGCCCGCGATATCCCACCAACAAATGGTCTCAAATGTTCTATAAAGGCCACACCAAAAATCATGGCTTGTCACATGATTAACCACCACTCTGAAGTCTCTAGCACACATAAATTCAATAATTGTTCATATTGGGCCTCAATCATGCATGCCTCAGACAAACCCCGCAACACTGGGTCCAAGCATGCATGTAGATCATCAATCTGACTATGTAGATCTAGGTCACCTCTTGGTGGGGCATGTGATGTAATTTCCCCCACATCATCTCGACGTTTGCATCATCCAATTTTAGCCTGGACCTCTAAGGACTCCACCACACACTCATAGACAACGGTTGCTTCGCGTCCTCCCAGTCCAACATATTCAATCAAAAACATGGTTACCCATCAAAACTATGTCACAAAAAATCACATAAAGAAGACACACATACAAAAAAATGAAATATTCTCTACTCATCGATCCCAATCCTTCGTAGGAGGAAAGGAACATAGAAGGATCATATCGATAATACATGCCGACATATGGGTACTCTGGAATGAACTGGGGGGTTTTAAACCAAAACCCTTTATACCACTCAGTAAAGTAGTGCCCTACAAAGCCACCACCCTATTGCACTAGGATCCTAACCCACCGCCTCAAGCATGTCCATGTCACTAGTAAAGGGTCCAAAATCAGATTTGGTCATAGGAGTAAGACTTGTTCTAGGAAAAAAATGCAAAGGATGAAACCATAAGAAAAATCTACATCCCTTTCTCCACCATCACAACCTAGTTATTCTACCATGCAGTCTCTCATCAAGGATGCCCAATAAAATTCTTGACCATTGATCACTCACTCCACAAACCCCATGTGTGCTCCAGATATGCATTGGGGTGCTAAGGATCCATAAATACTTATGACCAACAAAGCCACTACTCAAGTAAGCAAGGAATCGACTTGGTTCATTCAGACTACCCCACCTTCGAAAACATCCTGGGAAATGTAATGGTGGGAAGATAGTTGATGAACCATCTCCCCTCCCACCATTCAAGGATATACCTCAAGAGAAATTCCCTCGATGGAGAGTTTGGCTAGGAAGTAAATTTCATTCTCCACTAAAAACCTCACATATTGGCCGCAAACCACAAATAGTTGATGGTCCTCATGCCACATCTCAACTAGAAATTTCAGAAAATCCGCATGGGATCACATCAAAGAACAATCAAATGATTTCAACAAGACAAAGTTGGCCATTTGAAAATGAATCCTGACATCATTAACCACCTCTGTACAGAGGGCATCCCAATCCTTCTCTCACTAGTGCACAAGAATGCTTCCTATCCACATGCAAATGCCACCCTCCACCACCCAAAAATTCATGTTAGTTTTCCATCTGAGAAAAACATATAAAAAATCACCAATCAAAACCTTGTGCACCAATAGTGCATCTGTAGTAAAAAAAGAACGTCAGACAATGCAATTATTTTATGAAAAGTCATGTTGTTTAACATGAATATTCGTATTACATTCACATGGACAAAAGCACACCTATCCATCGATTAGTTCCATTGTTTGACATGCATGTTCTTCTTACAGATGCGCTTATAAACGTAGGAGATATCCTACCAGTCATGTCGATGTCGGTGCCACTAAAACTCCATCACTTACATTGCGTAGTAGGGACAACTAGATTATAGCCATTCTAATCAGAGCATGTATATTCTAATAATCCACACTATTTTCCCCTTTTTTCATGAAAAGGGGACCATATGACCATCCGTACAACTTGAAGAAAAAATTCAAAATTTAAAAAATATCAGGCATTTAGAACCCCTTACCCAGATCTCTCGCAAAAACAATCTGATATCCCAAGGCCATGTAACATAGCTTGATATCTCACTGGTTAGTTAGATCCATGTCAATTCTCATCACAACATGTACAAATGAGGTGGAATTGTGGGCCCCCACCACCATTTATATGCCTGGAACCCAAACTTCTGGTCACTCATACGGGAGCTCAGGAACTCCAATTTTCAAACCGTTTTCACCATTAAGATCCTTATTATCTAGTATACACAATGGTATGGTATCATTTACATTTTACACATCTTCCCTGGGACCTCATCACAGATACCCATGGAATAAGTAAGTTTTCTTACCCTAAGTTTTTTCAAGTTTTCGTAAAGTGTTCTTTATTATTAGATATTTTTCACTTTGGGTATTTTATTTTTAGATGAAAGTACTCATCAACAACCTCATATCACATACCATGTGGACATCCCATGGTTCCTTCAGGTATATGATTGAAACTGGCATTTAGGAACCCCCTCTGAGAACACTTGAATTTACCAGTATCACCCTTTGACATTTGCCTTTAGGTTTCCTACACCCGGTAATACAACACCTTCATCCAATCCCATATGCATTTAGGTGTTGACTTTGTCGGTAGTTTCTTACTCCACTTGCATGAGTTCTCTCATATCTTTTTACATCCCCCATGCACTAAAACACTAATGTTGTTTTATCCCATAGATACATGGAGTCCAGAGTAGTTCACATATCTGAGAATACACCTCATTTTTCTCCTCATCATATTGTTGGCCTATTCACCCATGGAATCCCTTCTTTTTCAAGTTTTGAGTGGATTATATTGAATTCAAATTTCCATTTTCATTGGCCTCCCATCTCTTCCAAGATCAGGTGACCATCTAAAAATAAATCCATCATCCATTCATCTAACACAGGAACCCACCCATGGGCCCCCCACCCTTCATTTTGTACCTAGTAATTGTGTCCCCATAAGGCCAATCCATATTTTCATAGGGGCACCCGTTTCTGTGTGTGCACATTCAACCCAAACTATTTCATTTATTTTTTGGATTGTATAAAGTTCCTTTTTATTTTCATCATTTAAAAATACGTAGTCCATCATATTCGATGGCACCATTTTTCACTTGGTGGTAACCCTTGTCTTACTTCATGATAGTTTTAGTTTTTAGTACCAATTGAAGACCTCTGAACTTGATTGGACATTACATATATATTTTTATTTATGAAAACTCATCACAAATTTTCCTTCCATGTTTGAGATAAAGTTCTCATTCCATAACTATCATTTGTCATTAACGATGCCCTTGAGGGAGATGTAGATATATACTCAACAAGTTTTCAGTTAAAATATCATTCCAAGATTCATGTTTGTCATTGTAAAATTACTTATGGTTCAGACACGAGCATGGGGCATGGCTACCTCATTTGTACAATTTTTTTTTTTTGTGATAATGTAATTATTGTATAAGTATTCTCCCCCTCTTCCTCCAAAGGACCGTTCTTCTCATTCTCTCTCTCTCTCTCTCTCTCTCTCTCTCTCTCTCTCCATACAAGTAGTAGTGCACACCATAAAAGAAACGATGTTGTATTTAGACTATATAATTTCTCCTAACCTCACACATTAGGGGGCATCTGATATCAACTAAAAAATGCTCTTCAAGCAATACAGGAAATCATTAGAGAAGTCATCAATTTAATACACCAAAAATTCATACTCACAAGTGTTGATGAATCTCACTCAGAAAAATAAATAAATTATGGAAATAAATCTACAATGACTCAGGGAAACTTACCAAAAGACAACTCGCTCCATTAGTGCAATCAACATGACTTTTCAAGAAAATACTCATGCTAACAATGCATCAACCCAGTTGGTAAAATAAAGAGTCATGCTATCCACATGACGAAGCAATTCCTTGATCAAATTTCCTCCATTCATGGCACCACCTACATGCGCATCACACTAGTCACAGAGCTGGCTCTACAGTTCAATAAAATGTAACTTAGAGGTCACTCCATCTCCTGGAGTATCTCAATTCAGACTTTGAGCAAGTTAGTTTGAAACATGGTGATATGCTATTTAAACAGGTATGGTTACGCATTCAAAAATACATAAGTGACAATGTAAGGTTATGCTATAAACTTGAGATGCCAAAGCATCCATGATTTCCCTCAATTCCATTCATTACTTCATATCTTGAGTTGTATGGTGTATTGAATGCCTTGCCATCCAAGATTTCAATGCACTATTTCATGCCATCATATGTACCAAAGAGAGAAAGAGAGGTTGTTGATATGAATGAAAATATCCCTCCCAAGGAGGATAGGGGGATACTATTTTATTCTCTACACTTGCATCACATTATCAATTCAAAGACTGCATCCATCAGTAACCATTTCCTATTTTTCAATTTCTCATTGCATCTTTCCATTAATGCATTTGTTTACGCGTGATTATTCTTTCTTAATGCTTGTTTACACTGCATGCATATCTAATAACTAATCTATGGTGTCACTTCCTTCCTATGGTGACATATCGGGTTGTAGTTTTCTCACACGTGTGGTTTATTCAGCCCAAAATAGTCCCTAATATGATAGTGTTTTTAGTTTGACTATAGGACCTAATAAAAATCAATAATGTTACCTTCTAGGTTCTTATTTGTTATAAACGTCCCTAAACAAAAGTAAGGGAAAATTTGACAAGATACCGAATATCACCTAAATAACATTGCCTTTCTCTCTTTATACTAGATAAGTTATATCGTAGAGGGGAATCCATATGGTAAACCTAGCTCAAGATGTTGTAAAAATGTGGGAACAAAATATCTTATAAAACATAAATGGATTTGGAATTTTTTTTTTGGGGGGTAGAGGTTGAAAGGGAAGACTAGTGTTTTATTTTGTTTGGGCTATGGGGCCATGCACATAGATTTAGAGGGAAGTTATATGAAACATATAGGAGCTATTTTCATAGTCAAGGACATGTCACAACTACCCTATATTTGATGAGTAACTATCACAAATTAGAGGAAGGAAAGAGACTTTGTAGTGAGATCCACATCCAATACACATACAAGGGTGGATTTTCCCAAAAGATTCTAAACTATGCATTAGCTCTCGAGATGTCTATGGTATGATTTCTTTGCTTTAAACAAAGAAACAAAGGAATTAAGGAGTATGTTCTATCACACATAACATATTCCAGTGTAGCAAGACCTCTCTTCTATGGCCCTTGGGTTGCCTTTGAAAATCCAAAACCTACAATAAAACCAACAATATACAGTAAGAATATTCCACCACACTTTCAACAAAGTTGTACATCCATTCCAAAATACTTAGAAAAATATAAGAGGAATTCCATTCCAAAGATTGGGAGCACTTCCAAATCACAACTTGCAAATGGAGAGGAAAAACCCTTGTATAGGTTTGAGCTCAACTCCTTTTACGATAAAATATGAATTGTTTTCTTAGATCCACAATTTAGTCAACAACTTCTCTCAAAATAGCATTAAGTGGTTCAAATCCATTTCTCCTCCAAGAAAATTAAATAAAATAATGATTTCTCCTGGCCACCTCCCAAGACAAGTCAAATAAAGAATATAATAATAAGAGTGGTTACATCAAATGGATACTCTGAGGTGGTTTGATCCTTATCCTTAACTAACAAATTCCCTTGAGTTTATGAATCTCATGAATTAATGTGAAAAATGGTTATAACCACCCCAAAATTGGGTTGTACTCAATAATTTTTCAAATAACACTCTTTAAACTTGACCATTTAACCAAATCGTGCCATAATTCATGCACCCAAACCACACCATAGGGTGATCTCTCCTCATAAATGGGATGTTTAATGGCTTGAATGATGTGTTAAATGCCATTGGTTTCCTCAAGGCCAAGGTGTTCACTCTTCTAGTTAACAAATTCCTTGCCATGTCAAACACCCTCCTTGAAATCTGTGTTGAGTGGGTACTCCACCCCTTTATGGAACAATTTAAACATTTTACCCATATTTATTAAATTTTTCATGAACATGGTGGGCCTTCCTAAGTGGAGTGCTCCAATTTATGGAATGTACACACTCCTTGAATATAAATAAGTTAAAAGTTAAGGTTCTCCTTTATTGATAAGTCCTTGACCACGATAAAAGAAAACAACCTTCAAAAAATAAGGGAGTTCTCTAGGAGAAAGTTTCATGGTTAAAAATTTGAAGGCATGCAAAGTTTTAGATCTTGATTCTAATGTAAGACATTGTAAAAAAAAACACCATGGCAGGTCATTCCACTAATCATCGCAAAAACCACTTTTTTGTTTGTAGTTGGTAGATGAAGACAACCCTTTAGTTTTTGTCTCCTTTCGTTGATAAACTTGCGTATATGCCCAGATTGAATATTTTTCTAAATTTTAGAGTTTACAATAGGTATATTTCTTGAAGATGTTATTTCAAGTAGGAATCATATCGTTTTTGTATACCAAAATACTTGTACATGGAAGGGGATCTTCGCTTCTGTCATATACTTTGCAAGGTACTTAGAAACACCTTGTAACATGCTATGGAATCTGGAAGAAATGTCCCAAATTTTCCCACAACAATGTTATCATTTATGGGAAGACAAGTCATATCTCATCTACATTAGACATATTGTACAACAAGAGTTTTATCTTCACTTGACCCTTTAAATATGCCTTGGTGTTCCTACCAGTAAGGTCGCCTTGTATTCCTATAGAGTAAGCCCCATAAGTGTATTGTTCATAGGTTCCGACATGACATATTTCTTCTCATGAATAAAAGGTGCAATAATATAGTAGCCCCACCAATGGAAAGTTACAAATAATTTTTTTGTCGATGATTGGAAAAATTCTAAAAACAACAATGAAGGAGAATCACTTGATCCTAGGTCCCAATTAGACCTACTCTCATTTGGTGTGGTGATTTCCACTGATATGTGGGTTTGGTTTCCACCAAAAAGGGTTGGATATGATGTGATATCGATTCAATTGAAAGTATTTAATCTAAGGATTTAACACCTATTATATATATCATATAATAATAGTTATAATTAATACTATATCTAATTAATATAAATCCTAGATAGCTAGGAGCGAATTTATTTTAATCAGACACAAGAAGAGAAATTAATTATTGAATCCAAGGAATTAGTTCATAGAATTCAATAATCATTTGAGTGCAGATACATATATTTCTATTTTATAAGTAAATAGTTATTCATAAAATATGATATAAGTATTCTTGTATCCAATAAATATCCATCATAGAAATCAACAATTGACAAAATGAATTTCTTGGAAAGAAAGAATATGCAAGAAGGTCAAATTTTAGAAATGTTGATTGAACAATATTAGACATACAAGAGATCTCTGAAACACATATCTACTCTTTCTCTTTATTATTAAAACCGATAATAAATTACACATATTCAAGATATGGATGACTATGTATGTGTTACCATAGAAACACCATAGAGATTTCATTAAACGAGCACTACAAGCCCTCAGACAATCTTATGTTAAGAATAACATCATTCATAGAAAGGAACCTTTAACTATGCAATGAACCAATGTTGAAACCCTCAAAGCAAAGATACATTTAGTGTGGTGTTAATACATTCTATTAGGTTGTTGGGTAGTCTTTAGCATTGGTTTTATTTGACAAGAATTCAAGATCGATTTTTTTTTTTTTTTGTTTCCTAGCAATAAAATTGTTAGCAATAATTTTTTTTGTGTCTTGCATGTACATGGCACAAGGAGTTTTGTCAAACAATGAATTCATTCTCCTTTATTCATTCCACCTATAATTTAATTCATAGTTTTATGATTTCCTGGTTTTGATGTTTGAATCCGTTAATATATAAACAACAACCTCACAAGGATATGAATCCCCCTACGTTTTTATAGAGGTGGTACTCCTTTTTGGCTGAAAGATATATCTTGAATATCTTGAATTAGGGAGAATGTTAGATAGTAAACCCCAAGTCTTTTTTTCTTTATATATATGAAATGGTTCTTTAATAACCTGATCTGATCTTTCTGTGCAACAATAAATCTTTTAACAATAGGAAAAATGAAGGAAAATTTCAATATCAGAATATATTTGTGTTCAACATCATATATACAACCCTCTATATCACATACAAATAGAGGATAAATCCATATCTTTGCAAAAGAAAAATGAGGAAATAATTTTGATCATCTCAAAGAACTTTAAACGAGTTCTACATTTAATACTGAAAGAATTTGATAGGAAAACTCCAAAAATATCACACACAAAAATCCCAAGATCTGAGAAATCATTATAGAAATGATCTGAAATAGTTCTCTGTGGAGTTTTATTCATTAAATATATTCAACAATACAAAAAATCTATTTAGAAGTCCCATCCATGTCTATAAATACTCCATGATCATATAAGAAAAGTCTTGGAAGATTACAAGAGGAACACTCAAGAACTCACCCTTATGTTCAATTAAAAAATATGAACAAAAGTCCTTGAGAAAGTGGTGTAGAAGAAGAACAACAAGAATGAAGAATATGGAGATATTTGTTTGTTGATTAGAAGCTTGGCTGCATTTTGATGGTTGGACCCTTTTGTTATGATCTTTTTTTTTTTTTATAATGCAATCTTGTCTAACTCTTTGATGAAGCCCTTTCTCTCCTTTTAAAACCTATTCTTTTAACTTCTTGAGTAGTTATGGATTTATATTTTTTTGGAATAATTTCTTTAATTAATTCCTCAATAAATTCTCATTAATTAATTTACATCATTGACATCTGCATATTGAAGTTGGTCCCTTTTCTTTTTTTAATAAAATTTTATTTTGAAACATTTAATTAACTTCCCCTTTAAAGAGGGGACTATGTTTTAATTTTATGAATATGATATTCGTTTTTTCAGACATGTAAATAATTTTTTATGTTATCTTCATCATCTTATATTTGCAACGAGTTCTCCTGGGCATAATTTCGATTCCTAGATCTCAATATACAAGCTTGTGAAGTAGAGGTGTCAAATATTGTTGACTGTTCTTTCAATTTCTAAGACAAATATGGGAAATTTCATCCCTTAAAATTTGTTCCACCATATTCCTCATTGAATTATATTTCCAACGAGGTAAAATTTTCCCAAATCTAACTCCCGGATCTCAAGTTATGGCCTTCAGAACAACAAGATTCAGCAGTCTTCAATTAAATTTGTGGGGAAATCTGGGTGGGCCCTTGATTAAAATTTCATCCTTCTCATTAAAATTTCGACTTTTTGGTTAAAAATACTTATCCCACATACATGGGAGTCTTTGATATTTGATGTATATATTGAAATATTTTACCAAGACTTGATGTGAATCACATATATACTATGGAGACTTATACATTCGACCCCTTGGAAAATTAATAAAATAATTAAAATTTTAATTACCCAATAATCCTCCACCTATGACCAGTAAATGCCCAGTGGCGATGAGTCACCATGAGTCAACAATCCACGTGTCTTTGTATGATATCTCATCACAAAATACCACATGTCACACTCTCATTTGTCACCATGTGTCATCATCCGACTGGTTGTATAATTTCCATGTGTTACCAATGCTTAGTTGCCACACATCATGCTTAGTTGCCACATGTCATGAAATGAGTGGTTTCCACATGGGTTAATTTGGTTGGTTAATGAATAATTGAAAAAAATTAAGGTAATTTGGTCAATTGGGAGATGGAAGAGTGTGGAAGGAGGGATATCATGAGGAAGGAGAAATAATGGGAGACCATTAGTATTCTCTACACCTCCACGGTGTTATCAATTTGAAGACTACATCCATTGGAAACCATTTCCTATTTTTCAATTTCTCATTGCATATTTCCATTAATGTATCTATTTACATGGGATTATTATTTCTTAACACTTGTTTACATTGCATCCATATCTAATAACTAACACGTGGTGTCACTTCTTGCCTACAGTGACATATTGGGATGTAGTTTGCCTACACCTATGGACTATTCAGCCTGAAATAGATGGTGACTCCACTACGATTATAATGTCAAATTCTATCTTTGAAGGATGCAAGAGCCCTCTTTCTCATATCTTTGGTTTTTCAAGTCATCAAACTAGCCTTCCTTGACATTCAATTTGAGTGTTTAGGTCCTCAATGCTCCATAAATCACCCATTTTCCTTTTTACGTCATTTTGCAGGCTCCCTGCGACTTTCATAGAAAAAATCACACTAAGGTGCACCATTAGTATTATAACTCCTTTCTAGCTCTGAAATATTAGCATTGATCATTGCACATGTTGTTTATAAAACCTACACGGATCAACTTTTTCTCCCAAGTTAAGGGTGGTCCTTATCCCCCTTTCCCTATTAGGGTTTAATATTTAATTTCTTGCACTTTGTAAGTTGGAGACCTCTTTTTTTGAGTTCATTATTGCAAGGGTAATTATCTCATCTAATTTAATTAGGGCATATAAAATGAAACATCATTTTGATTATCATACCACATGGATGGCTAGTTAGGCATTTGAACTTTCAATAGTTATTTCAACAATAAATTTCGATTTAGTTTTTTCTTTTGGGGCCAAGAAAACCTCTTACTCACTTGATAGTATACTCTTTACCTCACACTCCCTCGAGTGATATTGTTGAACCAGAACAGGTTGTATAACTCATTTTTTCATCTCCCTCACATCAAACAAACATAGGACATAAATCAAAGTACTAAGTAAGAAACCCATACATGTGCACATCTTATCTTTGGATTTCCATGCTTGTTTTTTGCAAGTCACATTAGTATTTAGGTGAGGGAAAATCCATCATGGCACCTCATTATTTTATTTATAAGATAGGAGCTAAACTATTGTAAGGACCCCAAATGTCCACATCATCATGCAATATTGGATAGTTTCATTCTTTTTTCGCAAGCAAACACTTAGGAAGTTTAAAGGATTTGAAAGGACCCCACATTTCCACATCTTTTGCAACCTAGGTATCAATTTTCCAATTTCACAAGGATTGTACAAATTCCGTGGTTGAAATAAAAAACAAATGACCCCATGACGTCCACATGATATAAACATAAACACTATTTTTTGGTTCACATTCACTTCTTTCTCACAACAATTTCACACATCCATAGGTTTTCACAAGTTTGTTTGAGTCTTAGTATTCTCTTCTCACCATTCCCATAAGAGATCTTAGAGAACCATAAGAGACTTATATGTTCTAAACATACCCTATTTCACACCATTAAGCAATGAAGTTGGTCCATGACCCCAATCTCAAAATAATTTTAAAACACAACTCTAAGAACTCACTAAAATCCTCCATAGGAGGTCACAAAACAATATTTTAGTCTAAGTTAGTATTTCGGGGGTAGGTATCCAAAAAACCTCTCATTATCTCTTTTTCTGTGATAATGCAACGTTCTCTAACTCTTTGATGAAGCCCTTTCTCTCCTTTTAAAACCTATTCTTTTAACTTCTTGAGTAGTTATGGATTTATATTTTTTGGAATAATTTCTTTAATTAATTCCTCAATAAATTCCTATTAATTAATTTACATCATTGACATCCTCATATTGAAGTTGGTCCCTTTTCATTTTTTAATAAAATTTTATTTTGAAACATTTAATTAACTTCCCTTTTAAAGAGGGGACCGTGTTTTAATTTTATGAATATGATATTCGCTTTTTTAGACATGTAAATCATTTTTTATGTTATCTTCATCATATTAAATTTGCAACAAGTTCTTCTAGGCATAATTGCGATTCCTGGATCTCAATATATGAGCTTGTGAAGTCGATGTGTCAAATAGATTTATCAACAAACCATAAAAATGTTGTTGATTGTTCTTTCAATTTCTAAGACAAATATGGGAAATTTCATCCCTTAAAATTTGTTCCACCATATTCTTTATTGAATTATATTTCCAAAAAGGTAAATTTTTCCCAAATCTGACTCCCGTATCTCAAGTTATGGCTTTCAGAACAACAAGTTTCAACAGTCTTCAATTAAACTTGTGGGGCAATCTGGGTGGGCCCTTGATTAAAATTTCATCCTTCTCATTAAAATTTCAACTTTTTGGTTAAAAAAACTTATCCCACATACATGGGAGTCTTTGATATTTTATGTATATATTGAAATATTTTACCAAGAATTGATGTGAATAACATATATACTATGGAGACTTATACATTTGACCCCTTGGAAAATTAATAAAATAATTAAAATTTTAATTACCCAAGCATCCTCCACCTATGACCAGTAAACACCCAGTAGCGACGAGTCACCATGAGTCAACAGTCCACGTGTATTTGTATGATAGGTCATCACAAACTACCACATGTCACACTCTCATTTGTCACCATGTGTCATCACCCAACTGGTTGTAGAATTTCCATGTGTCATCAATGCTTATTTGCCACACGTCATGTTTAGTTGCCACATGTCATGAAATGAGTGGTTTCCACTTGGGTTAATTTGGTTGGTTAATGAATAATTGAAGAAACTTAAGGTAAATTGGTCAATTGGGAGATGGAATAGTGTGGAAGGAGGGATATCGGGAGGAAGGAGAAATAAGGGGAGACTATTAGTATTCTCTACACCTCCATGGTGTTATCAATTTGAAGACTACATCCATTGGCAACGATTTCCTGTTTTTCAATTTCTCATTGCATACTTCCATTAATGCATCTATTTACACATGATTATTCTTTCTTAACACTTGTTTACATTGCATCCATATCTAATAACTAACATGTGGTGTCACTTCTTGCCTACAGTGACATATTGGGATGTAGTTTGCCTACACCTATGGACTATTCAGCCTGAAATAGATGGTAACTCTACTACGGTTATAATCTCAAATTCTCTCTTTGAAGGATGCAAGAGCCCTCTTTATCATATCTTTGGTTTTGAAAGTCATCAAACTATCCTTCCTTGACATTCAATTTGAGTGTTTAGGCCCTCAACGCTCCATAAATCACCCATTTTTGTTTTTACGTCATTTTGTAGGCTCCATGTGACTTTCATAGAAAAATCACACTAAGGTGCACCATTAGTGTTATAACTCCTTTCTAGCTCCGAAATATTAACATTGATCAATGCACATGTTGTTTATAAAACCCATATCGATCAACTTTTTCTCCCAAGTTAAGGGTGGTCTTTATCCCCCTTTCCCTATTAGGGTTTAGTATTTAATTTCTTGCACTTAGTAGGTTGGAGACCTCTTCTTTCGATTTCATTATTGCAAGGGTAATTATCTCATCTAGTTTAATTAGGGCATATAAAATGAAACATCATTTTGATTATCGTACCACATGGATGGCTAGTTAGGCATTTGAATTTTCAATAGTTATTTCAACAATAAGTTTCTATTTAGTTTTTTCTTTTGGGGCCAAGAAAACCTCTTAATCACTTCCTAGTATACTCTTTACCTCACACTCCCTCGAGTGATATTGGTGAACCAAAACAGGTTGTATAACTCATTTTTTCATCTCCCTTGCATCAAACAAACATAAGACATAAATTAAAGTACTAAGTAAGCACCCCATGCATGTGCACAACTTGTCTTTGGATTTCCATGCTTGTTTTTTGCAAGTCACATCAATATTTAGGTGAGGGAAAACCCATCATGGCACCTCATTATTTTATTTATAAGATAGGAGCTAAACTATTGTAAGGACCCCAAATGTCCACATCATCATGAAATATTGGATAGTTTCATTCTTTTTTCGCAAGCAAACACTTAGGAAGTTTAAAGGATTTGAAAAGACCCCACATTTCCACATCTTTTTCAACCTAGGTATCAATTTTCCAATTTCACAAGGATTGTACAAATTCCGTGGTTGAAATAAATAATAAATGACCCCATGACATCCACATGATATAAACATAAACACTATTTTTTGGTTCACATTCACTTCTTGCACACAACACTTTCACACATCCATAGGTGTTCACAAGTTTGTTTGAGTCTTAGTATTCTCTTCTCACCATTCCCATAAGCGATCTCAGAGAATCAGAAGAGACTTACATGTTCTAAACATACCCTATTTCACACCATTAAGCAATGAGGTTGGTCCATGACCCAAATCTCAAAATAATTTTAAAACACAACTCTAAGAACTCACTAAAATCCTCCATAGGAGGTCACAAAACAATATTTTAGTCTAAGTTAGTATTTCGGGGTTAGGTATCCAAAAAACCTCCCATTATCTCTTTTTTCATTCTTTTAAAACTGAGTGGTTTATTGTTTACAAAACTTGAAGTCCTCTAATTCAAGTGTTCTTACACCATAATGTACGGAGATACCTGTGAAGCAGTGAGTGCCAAGGTTTGGTTGTTCCACACGTGCATTCTTGAGCCACCCATATATTGTGAGGTTACCCATCCTGTGACAACTTTTTGAGGCAAAGAGTCCCCTAATGCACTTGAATGAGGTAACTTGGTTGCCTAAAACTATGATTTTATATAGAGGTAGCGATTGTGGGTTGCAGTTGCATCTAAATAATATTTTCTGGTTATTATTAAGTATCACAAGTTATTTTAGGATATGCCCCCTTTACCCCTCATTGTGGCTGATTTTTCATACCTTTAGTAGTTCCTCTTCCGATGGGTTCATTCCCCATTGTTGAGTGCTATTGGAAGGCCCAATGTTATTTTGAGAGAAAGGAACACAAGTATATAACACACATTCATTTTTTTATCATCCCCAACATGGATAATACACCAACCTACCTAACCAACATTTTACTTTTTGGTTGTATATATATGTGTGCCATGTTCATTTATTTCTTAGACATATGTAGGTGTTAGTTCTAGGTTAAATTAGGCCATATTTAGTTGAAAAAACAATTTTTATTAATTTCTCTTAGATTTACCATAGTCACACACTTGATTGCTAGTCTAGAATCATAAGGGATTGATCTGGATTTTATGAGCAGAATGAAATGACTACAGATTATTAACAGGTGCTTAACAAAAAATAACAAAGATACAATAAAACTGGTTTTCTATTCAATACAGAAATAAGATGAAACTGTAAAATGCAGCGGAGACAAGATTGCTGGAATTGTGGCGGCTTATCTCTGAGAAGAGATGTGATGACTACGCTCATGTGGGCTCTGTTTGGGTAAGTTAGTACATCAACTTCCTGGGGTCATAACTTTTGCATACGATCTCCGTTTTAGGCGTATGATAGACCATTGGAAAGTTATCGTCAAGTTGATTCATTTTTGGGGCTAATTCATGCTTGTGGCTATCATTGAGAATCCCGATCCCGAAAAATCTTCATTTAGGCCCTCAAAATGGCCCCGGAAGTTAAAACTGCTAAAAATAGTAAATTGTCAAAATTGTCAGAAAACTGTTTTGAGCGAGTTGGAAGAGGTGGGTGTCCACTGATATCCACCTGGGTCAATCCTCCCTCCTTAGGAATAAATTCTCTCCATTGCGTTGAGTTCCCCCATCAGATGAGGAAATTTCTGCTGAATTTGGCCCCGGGTGAGCCACTTTCCTTGGTGCAGGAGCTGCCTTGCTTTGATGACTCGATAAAGCTGAATCCTTTGTTGTCGAGTGCCCCTGATTTGTGTGTCCACAATCTGATCACTGGATGCCTGTTGTATGCAATTGAGGTTGAGCTCTGTTGGTGTCAGTTGTTCTACTACATTTGATGTGTCCAATAATGGTGGGAAATAAAGGTGAAGGAGATCCACGTTGAACACTGGGTGCAAGCCAAGGAAATGAGGAATGTTGAGCTCAAAAGAATTATTCCCCACTGCCTTGGTGATGGTGTACGACTCATAATGTAGTGGGTGGAGCTTCTGATGGGTTCATGTAAGGTGTTATTTCTGTAAGTGCAACCAAACTTTTTCGCCCACCTGAAACTTATGTGGCACCTAATGTTGATCATGGCGCTTCTTGTACTTGTCATTGGACTTCTGTAGGATATCCTGAACTTATTGGCGGATGTGATGGATCCACTCAATGAACTGGGTGGCTTTGTCATATTCAATTGGAGTAGGATATGAGTTGGCCGAGGTGAACGCAAGGGGAAGTGCAACATCTATGGGGCCCAATGGTTGGAATCCCAACCCCACCTGAAAGGGGTTGTGGCATGTTGAGCTATGCAGGGCTCAGTTGTAGCTACGTTGGACATAGGGAAGGCTCTCATCCCATGTGTGAGGGTGCTTTGATTTATACATGTGAAGGATATGCACAATCATTCAATTGATGACCTCAGTTTGACCATCTATCTAGGGGTGGAAGGCCATGGATTTGGTGAGCTTGGTGTCCAGCAGTGACCAGAGGCTTGACCAGAATGTGCTGAGAAATTGAATGTCTCAATCTGAGACAATGGTTTGTAGGATTCTAAAATGTACCCAGACTCATTCAAAGAAGAGCTTGGAAGTGGCCTTTGCTGTGATGTTCTTCTTCCAGGAAACCAGAATCACCATCTTAGAAAAGCAATCAACAAACACAAAAACACAGTCATTTCCCCTCTTGGTGGACAGGAGGCCCGACATGTAGTCCATTGAGATGGATTCCCATGGCCTGTCAGGAGTAGGAAGAGGGGTGTACATGCCCTATTTCTTATTTGTCTGTTTGGCAATAGCATAGGCAGTGCAGGACCTGATATACTTGCTGACCTCCTGTTGAAGTTTCAGCCAATAGAAATGTTTCTGTAGCATCGCCACTGTCTTTTTGATGCCGAAGTGTCCTGCCACTCGACTGTAGTAGGATTCCCAGATCAACTTCACTCGCTTTCTTGATGGAACACAAATATGGCCCAAACGACACAACAACCCATCCTGAAGATGGAAATTATCGACAACTGCGTTTGCACCCAACATTTGGTAGGTGGTGGCGAAGTTCGAGTCTATCTCATAGAGTTGGGGCCATCCATAGTTCTCATGGCCGCAGGAGTCTAGCACCGTGGTGAGTGCCACGACTGGCGGTCTGCTGAGGAAATCAACGATGTGATTGGTGCTTCTTGTTTTATACCTGATGTTGAGGTGGAATTGCTGCAAGTATGTGGACCACTTTTGATGGAGACCATTCTGCAATTTTCCTTATGTCTGCATGAACTGTAGTGGCTTATGATTAGTGTGGATGACTGTCTCCTTCCAAAGAATGTAATGTCTCCATTGACGACATAATTTCACAATGGAGTACATTTCTTTGTCATAAGTAGGGTACTTACAGACAACATCTGATAGTGTCTCACTATGATCTTCCATGGGGTGGCCATGTTGAGTGAGAACGAAGCCCACCGCATAGTCTGAAGCATCTGTCTCAATATCAAAGGGTTGTTCTAGGTATGGTAGTGAAATTACTGGGTTTGAGCACACGCGCTGCTTCAAATCATCGAATGCTTGCTATTGGGACCGACCCCACGCAAATTTATTCTTACCACCACCCCTGGTTATCTAGCTAAGGGCCCATGCAATATGGGAGAATCCCAACACGAATCTGCAGTAGAAATTGGCAAGGCCCAAGAAGCTCTGAAGATCAGTGAGTGTGGTTTGGGCTGGCCCATGCTGATCAATTATGTAGCCCAGGTAATGGACCTTGTCCATGCCGAAGGATCATTTTTCCAAGTTGGCATATAGCTTGTGTTGCCACAGGGTGTGCAGGACCTACTGAATATGCTGCAAGTGTTCAAACCAAGTCTTGCTGTAAATGAGAATGTCATCCAGATACACCACTACAAAAGTATTGGTGAATGGTCACAGGATATCGTCCATCATCCTCATGAAAGTGGTTGGAGAATTTTTCAAACCAAAGGGCATGACCAACCATTCAAAAAGGCCTTCCTTTGACTTGAAGGCAGTTTTCCATACATCTGTATGTTCTATCAGGACCTGGTGGTAGCTAGACTTCAGATCAATCTTACTGAAGTATTTGGCCCCCGTGAGTTGATCAAGGAGGTTGTTGATTTGGGGAATCAGGTACTGGTTTCTGACTATGATTTTATTCAGAGCCTGGTAATCAATGCAGAGTCGCCAGGTTCCATATTTCTTCTGTACCAGCACGATTGGGCTCCCGCAAGGTGATAAGTTGGGACATATGTGCCCCTTGTGGAGCAGTTATTGTATTTGTCGCTTGATCTCCTCATTCTCTAACATAGAGCAATGATAGACTGGCCTATTGGGAAGCAGTGACCTAAGGGTTAGATCGATGGGGTGCTTGACCTGACAGTGTAGAGGTACCCCAGTAGGTGAGGAGAGGACATATGAGTATTCTTCCATGACCTTATCTACTTGCTTCTGCTGTGTGGAGAGGTCGGCTTTAGAGACCCTGGATGTGGTTGTGATATTTCACTTATTCTGAGGGTGAATCATGAAGAAGAAAAACTTCCCCGTCTGATAGATGACCTTCCTGCATTACTTGGAAAAAATCAAGGAAATAGCACTTGGTGGGACTGCCTCGGTTATCTTGTACAATTTCCTGTTCAAAGTAATAATAACACTATGAGGCCTAGACTCATATAAATCATGATGTTTCCATAAATAAGGTTGTCCCAAAAGAACATTAGAAACTTTGAGAGGAGAAACATCACAAAATACCTTGTCTTTTAAGGGCTTGATGATGTATGATAGTTGACACTGCTGGCTAATGCATAGATCGCTTCCTTGGTGGAGCCATGCAATGGTGTAGGGTTGTGGGTGCAGTATTGTTGGCAGGGCCAACCGCTTAATGACCTTTGCTGAGATGAAGTTCTTCTGGCTACCACTATCTATGATGAAGTGCAGTGGGGTTCCTTTTACCCACATCTGTGAATGGAAGAGGTGTTCTCCTTCTTCTGGCTCGTCTAGTTCACCAGGCTGGATCTTGGTGGTAGCAACAGTGGCACTGGGTTCCACATCAATGATTCATCTTCCCTTTTCTGGTTCTGGCTCAGAGTTTGAATCTGCATCTGATTTATAGGCTATCACTTCATCCACCAACAACTGCTTTGCGTGACAATCAACAGTTTTATGCCAAGGGTTCTTATGGAATTCACACCACTTCCCAGTATCTTTCTTTGTCTTTCCGGTGTCCTTCTTTTCTTTCATCTTGGATTGGTTGTCCTAATGCTCTCCATATTTTCTCTGTCCTTTGCTCTATGGGTTGGGGCCGCCCTTTCCTAGATTTTGTTGTGCGGGGTTCCCAGGCCCAAATTTTCGCGTCTTTTATTTCAGATTCTACTCGCTTTTGACGACATATTGGTAGGCCATGGCCAAGGATGAGATGTCCAAAAATTCTATTTCGGTATGGATGTATCTATGCAGAGCACCATGATACTTGAGCACTAGATGTCTCTCTAAATCTTTGATACCCAGCTTGGTGCGCAAGGTATGAAAGAAATTCATGAAATCTGACACTGCTTGGTCTCTTTCTTGCCACAATGTGGTTCATTTGGTATACAAGTCGTCATAACTTTCGACAGGGTAGTATTGTTCCTTAATAACATCCCTGAAGGAATTCCAGGTGGCCGTGACTGTAAATAATGAGGGTTCCTCTATTTCCTTTTGCTCACATAAATTTTCCCACCAATCTTTGACATGGGGAACGACTTTGAGGAGCACAAAAGTAATCTTTTCTCTATTCGAAAAATTATGGACAGAAAAATACCCTTCTAGTAGATTCAACCACTTGTCTACAACATCTGCGTCTATCTGACCTTCAAATATAGGAATATCGAAGTTTGTTTGTACCTTGAAGGGGGTGGTGCCTCCACTCGAAGAAGATGCATCCCTTGTTGGTAGTCGTCGAAGGATTTGCGTGAAACTATGCATCATCTCGTTCCTTTGTTGCGTGAGGGCTTCCTCAATCAACAGTTTGAAAGGATCTCTTGTCCCGTCATATTTATTTTCTCCTACCATGAGAGTTCACTTGGGTGTGTGAGAGATTTTGTCTTCAAGAGAAACAAGCTCAAGACCCAACTCTTTGTACTCCGACCTCATTGGGGACATGCATTAAGACGACAGGGAGCTGACTGCTCTGATACCACTGATATGGATTTTATGAGAAGACTGAAATGATTACATATTATTAATAGGTGCTTAATAGAAAATAACAGAGATGCAGTAAAACTGGTTTTCTATTCAATGCGGAAATAAGATGAAACTGTAAAATGCAGTGGAAACAAGCTTGCTGGAATGGTGGCAACTTATCTCTGAGAAGAGATGTGACGACTATGTTAATTCGTAGGAAGATGATTAAAATGAGGCTCTGAAGGCATTTTTACAATGAACAAGAATTCCAAAAACCTTTGACATCCAAAAACCTAACCCTAGGAGATGAAGCGCCAAAAGTCACGTGGGCCCCGTTTGGGTAAGTTAGTACATCAACTTCCCGAGGTCGTAACTTTTGCATATGATCTTCGTTTTAGGCATATGATAGCCCATTGGAAAGGTATCATAGAGGGTACTCATTTTGGGGGATGAATCATGCCTTTGGATATCATTGAGAATATTGATCCCAAAAAATCTCCATTTAGGCCCTCAAAATGGCCCCATAAGTTAAAACTACTAAAAGTAGTAAATTGTCAAAATTGTTAGAAAATTGTTTTGAGCCAGTTGGAAGAGGTGGGTGGCCACCGATATCCACTTGGATCAGGGATCCATTAAATATTTTAATTTCTAGACACTTGCAAGGTCTCCCCCCATTATTGGGAGGTATTCCTGGTTTTACCACATCTGCGGTACAACCTCTTCACTCACAAGTGAGTGCAATGATTATCGGTTCTTCCTTTCTTGGTACCACATTACTTGGCATACATAGTCAAAAAAACCCATTCGATAGTCCTTCCTCCTTGGGGATTGGCTCTGGACCATCATACACCATGGAAAGACCATAGAAATTTCCATACTTAGCTTCGTTGAATATACCATATTTGAGAAAACTTACCAATGACCCAATTTTACAAAATCTCACGTGGCCAAATATGCCCACCAAAATTCCATATGATATTCCTAAGTTTGAAAGAAAATCAGGTGGAGACCCTACTTCCCATGTCATGACCTCTCACCTTTGGTGCTCATCCTATAAAATCACAAACGTTTCTTATTGCCTACGACTATTTTAAAGAACCTTGACCAGTGAATCCGTGAAATGGTACGTAGAAGAAACCTTAGGATCCAATGTGACCTTCACATATTTAGCCAAGGATTTCTTATCCTTATTTCAGATACCAACACGCCATGACCTGGGATGATCCGGATTATTTTCGGCACGAAATGAGAGTGGAGATATAATAAAGAAATGCACATAGATATCACGAATATCCAATAATATAACAAAAATGTATCAGAGATGCAACCATAAACACAGAGATACAGTAATACACGATTTCTATTAATGAAATAAATGTACAGATACTATAAAAATACAGAGTGAAAGACTCACTAGAATGGTGGTAGCTTATCTCTGAGAAGAGATGTGATGACTACTCACATTCCCAAGAATATGATTACAATGAGGCTCTGAAGGCCTTTTTACAATAAACGAGAATGAAAAAAACCCTATACATCCAAAAACCCAACCCTAGGAGATGAAGCGCTAAAAGTCACGTGGGCCCCGTTTGGGTAAGTTAGTACATCAACTTCCTGGGGTCGTAACTTTTGCATACTATCTCCGTTTTAGGCGCATGATAGCTTGTTGGAAAGGTATCGCCAAGGAGATTCATTTTGGGGGAAATATGAAGGAAGTTCAATATTTATCCCCATTTTCCCAAAAACATCGTTTAGGGCCTCAAAATGGCCCAAGAAGTTAAAAACTGCTAAAAATAGTAAATTACCAAAATTGCTAGAAAACTATTTTGAGCCAATTGGAAAAGGTGGGTGGCCACCAATATCTAGCTGGATCATGAGATTATAAATATTGTTGGATTTCCATTAGACCACTTCCACTCACATCACAAATGATATCAAGGAATGGTTTCAACAATGAGGCCTATGTAAAATTGAAACCACTCCATATTTATCCCTAGATTGGTTCCTCAAATATTTGGTACCACTCATTACCAAAGATGTGACCACCAGAATTACACAAATAGAAGAAGAGGAAATCATCAAGGCCCAACACTTTGACTTGATTTATTCATAATCAAGGTATCTCTACATGGTATTTTCCTCCTCCATAGAAGATGGGTCAGTACCCTAACGTGGGACAAGAAAAATCAGGTAATACCACAACCCATAATATTATCCTCACATTAGAGGAGGAGATCCTTCTCCAAACTCACATCCATCAGTACAAAATTCCTTTTGAATCCACTTCGACCATGTCAGATGCACCCCTGTTACCAATAAATCTCTTGTTGGTGATCCTGTGCCCCAGTAGTGAGCCTACCCCAAAGGTACAAAGAGCACCTTTGTTCCACACTGTTCATAACCCATATGCCAAAGAAGCACACAACTATGGCCTTATTGATGAATTGGCCCATTCCCCTACAATAATGTCAATCCTTGAGGTTTTATAAACCTTCCCTTCAAAACAGAAGGCCTTTTTATCTACATTGGGGGCAACCAGTCCTTCATACTCATGCCTCAATATTTTTTATTTAGACAACTCAGAGCCTTGACTTCCTTCATTGGTGGCCTTCCAAATATCTGTCACAATTAGAAACATCATTGTTTATAGGTGCACTGTAGATGAAGGTGCATCCACATGCATAATGTCCAAACAAGTCTGGAAAAAGATAGGCTCCCCCGATCTTACCCTTTATGTTATCACTCTTCGAATGACCATCCCTCTCAACTTGAAGGGATTCTTCAAAACATTCCCATTGAACTCGCAAGTAAAAAAGTATTGATTGACATTGAGGTCATCGATTCCCATTTAGACTATAATATCGAACTCAGTCATATTTATATGTTAGCTATGAAGGTGATCACTTCCTCAATGTTTCATACCCTAATTTYCCCCCACAATGGGAAGATTGTCATAGTGGAACAACTCACACATTATGAACCTCTCCCTTCCCCATATATGGACAATATTCTTCCCCTCATCGAGGCACATTCAAGAATCTGACTAGTCATAGGGATAGGTCCGGGAATGTTTCMGGACCCATCACTCTTGGGAACCTATCAGGGCRACCCACCCCTTTTTCACCCTCATATTCGACCTAGGTCTATTTAATCACTTTTTTCACAATAGAACCAAATGATCATTCCTCTCCTGTAACCCCTATCCCTCAACCCATATCTAAGATACCCACATCTAAGTTTTCTCCTAAGGCTCCCACCATGAATTCCAACCCACTGTAATGGCACACTCTCCCTCCAACCCTCTCTCAAATACCATTCTACTATCCACCACGAGGAGTAATGACATATCATTTAGTCGTCACCCTTACCCTTCCTAACATGGTAATAACAATTCCTATTTGATATCTTGACCTACCATCGATGGTACCAATATCCATACCATCTCTTTTCACTCAACCAAATACATTTTCCATGTAGACTATGAGCCAACCTCCCTTACCTCAACCATCCAGGGACCAAGATTCCCCCTAGGGGATAAGAAGAATAAACTTGGGGGAAATAATCAAGCCACTTCTCAAGTCCAACTTCCATGTGTGCTTTATGCAGTACCAAGCCATCCCACCCACTTATGTCTTACCCTTATAGAGCTCATAAATATTATCCAGATTCCCAAGGAAGCACCACTATTACCCACCCAAATAGGCCTACTGTAAAATCTACCACCACACAAAATAAAACCTTGCATACCAACTTTGCATGTCCCATATGCTCACAATATGGCCATTACATGCATCATTTTCCCACTCTACTATGGGAAACCTTGGCCGCAATTTAACACACATCCTTGCTTGAACCTAATCTAGTAGTACCACCACCAACCATACCAAACTAGGATGATTCTCCTAACATATGCCAAGTTTTCACCATGATCAAGGAAGGTTATACCTACCCCTATATGCTTTGTGGTCAAATGGACTATTTCACCTATCGATGTCCATTAATCATTGCACAATGCATCGAGAAAATAAACACCATTAACAATTATAGGGTAGAAAGACCCATAAGCATTTCCACCAATCCTCAAGACATACCTCACCCACTCATTTAGGAGCATGACATAATACCTCTTTCCCCCAAGGCTTTCCAATACCATTATCACCAGAGACCTCCCCTCCGTTCCCACCAAATTTACCGTTGAGCCCTTGAAAAGAGATTCTTCCTCCTCCTAGGGACCCATATACACACACAACTATGCATATCTATCACCTTTATTCCCATGAAGAACCACTTCCTTCGGTTGAACCAATCATCCTTGTTGATGATAGTATAATTATTCTACAGGCGTCAGTCACTTGCACTTTGTCACCAATTTTTGATTCTTCAATGTGATTTTCACCTCAGGCACAATATCTAGAATCAATATGGGGCTCACCCATACATATCACAGAGCACCTATGGTGCCTCCAACTTCAACAATCTACTAGTAGCAGGTGTTTTTGGTGGTCCACCGCCAACTGACATTACCCCACTAGAAGGTGGTCTCAAATGTCCTATAAAGGCCGCAATAGAAAACACAACTTTCCACATGATTGAACACCACTATGAAGTCTCTCCCACACATAAATTTAGGACTTGTTCATCTTGGGCCTTAATCCAATATGCCTTAGACACACCCTGCAACACTTGGTCCAAGCGTCCACGCAGATCATCAATATACCTCTACAGATCTAGGTCAACTCTTGGCGGGGTAGGTGATGGTCGTTCCCCAACATCATCTCGACGCCTGTGTGACCCAGCTTTATCCTAGCCCTCAAATTACTTTGTCATACACTCATGTACAATGACCTCCTCACATCCTTGTGGTGCAACATATTCAATTAAAAACATGGTTATCCATCAACACTATGTCACAAAAAATCACATAAAGCATATACACATACAAACAAATGAAATATGTTCACCTCATCGATTCCAATCCTCCCTAGGAGGAAGGATCATATAAGGATCATGTCGATAATCTATGCCGACATATGGGTACTCCAGAATGACTTGGGGAGGTTGCAACCAAAACCCCTACTACCTCTCAGTAAAGTATCACCCTTCAGAACCACCACCTTGTCGCACTAGGATCCTGACCCACCGCCTCAAGTTCAACCATGTCACTGGTAAAGGGTCCAAAATCAGTTGTGGTCATAGGAGTATGGCATGTTCCAGGAAAAAACCTACAAAGGATGGAACCATAAGCAAAATATCCACCCCTACCTCCACCACAACAACCTAGCTATGCTACCATGCACTCTCTCATCAAGGCTGCCCAAGAAAATTCATGACCATCGAGCACTTGCTCCACAATCCCCATGTGTGCTCCAGATATGCGTTGGGGTGCTAAGGATCCATAAATCCTTATGACCAATGAAGCCACTAATCGAGTAAGCATGGAAATGATCTGGTTAATTCATAATACCCCACCTACAACAACATCCTAGGAAATGAAATGGTGGGAGGCTAGCTGATGAACCATCGCCCCTCCTACCATTCAAATCTATGCCTAAGGGGAAATTCCCTTAATGGGGAGTCCAATTAGGAAGTAAATTTAAGGCTCTGCTGACAACGCCACATATTGGCCGCAAACCACAAATAGTTGGTAGTCCTCATGCCACATCTCAACTAGAAAGTTTCGAAGATCCTCATGGGATCACATCAAAGCACAATCAAATAATTTCAACAAGCCAAAGTTGTCCATTTGAAAACGAATATGGATATCATTACCCACCTATATATGGAGGGCCTCCCAATCATGATATTTCCAGTGCATATGAATGCTTCCTATACACATGAAAATCACACCCTGCACCACCCAAAAATTCATGTTAGCTTGTCATCTGAGAAAAACATATAAAAGATCACCAATAAAAACCTTGTGCACCAATAGTGCGTATTTCAAGCAAACAGGTGCTCTAGATGATGCAACTGTTTTTTGAAAATTCATGTTGTTCAACACGACTACTCTGATTACATTCACACAGACAATAATGCACATGTCCATAGATCAATTTCATTGTTTGATGTTCCCGTTCTTCTCACATATGTGTTGATCAACACAAGAGATATTCTACCGGTCACGCTGATGTTGGTGCCATTGAAACTCCATCACCCATGTTTTGCAGTAGGGACGACCTAATTATACCCATTTTGTAGTAGGGACGACCTAATTATACCCACGTTTTTCATGAAAAGGGGGCCATATGACCATCCGTACAACCCGAAGAAAAAAAAATCAAAATTGGAAAAATATCAGGAGGTTAGAACCCCTTACCTGGATCTCTTGAAACAACAATCTGATATCCGAAGGCCATGTAATAGATCTTGATCTCTCACTAGTTAGTCAGAGCCATGTCAACTCTTGTCACAACAAGTACAAATGAGGTGGCATTGTGGCCTCCTTAGTACCATTTATACGTGTGGAACCCAAACTTCTGGTCACTCATATAGGATCTTAGGAACTCCATTTTTCAAATCGTTTTAACCATTAGAATCCTCATTCTCTAGTCTACATAATGGTATGGTCTAATTTAAATTTTACACATCTTCCTCAAGGACTCGTCATAGAGCCCCAGAGAATAAGTATGCTTGCTTACCATCCACTTTTTCAAGTTTCCATAAAGTGTTCTTTATTATCAGATATTTTTCGCTTTGAGTGTTTGATTTTTAGATGAAAGTACTCATCAACAACCTCATAGCATGTACCATATGAATATCCCATTTTCCCTTCAGGTATATGGTTCAAACTGACATATATGCACTCCCTCTGATAGCACTTGCATTTACCAATATCACCCTTTGACATATGTCTTTCGGTTTCCAACACCCGATAATATGACACCTTCACCCAATCCCATATGCATTTAGGTGTTGACTTTGCTGGTAGTTTCTTACTTCGCCCACATGAGTTGTCTCATATATTTTTACATCCCCTAGGCACTAAAACACTCATATTGTTTTATCCCATAGATAAAGGGAGTCCATAATAGTTCACATATTTGAGAATACACCTCATTTCTCTCCTCATCATATTGTTGGCGTATTCACCCATGGACGCCCACCTTTTTTCAATTTTTGAGTTGATTCTATTGAATGCACCTTTACATTTTCGTTCCCCCCCCATCTCTTCCAAGATCACTTAACCATTTGTATATCAATCCCTCATCCATTCACCTAACACAGAAACCCACCCATGGGGCCTCCACCCTGCATTTTGTACCTAATACTTGCGCCCCCATAAGGCCAATTCATGTTTTCATATGGGAACCCATTTTTGTGCGTGCACATTCAAACCAAACTATTTCATTTATTTTTTGGATTGTATAAAGTGCCTTTTTTATTTTTAGCATGTAAAAATATGTAGGCCATCATATCCAATGGAACCGTTTTTCACTTGGTGGTAACCCTTGTCACCTTTGGTTGGGGAATTCGTTCTAAACAAAATTTTTCATCATCATTCCCATATAAATGATGAAACTCAGAGATGACAAAGATAGTCATCATCAATCTCTACTTTCATTGACACCACTAATATTTGACATCAACACACCTTCATACCAAGGTGGGTCTTACTCCGTGATAGTTTTATTTTTTAGCACCAACTGAAGACCTATGGACATGATCGGTCATTAAAAAACTTTTTTGATTTATGAACACTCATAACAAATGTTCACTCTTGGTTTCAAAGAAATTTATCATTCCATAACTGTCATTTGTCGTTAATGATTCCCTCGAGGGTGCTAGGAACCAAATATCAAGATAACATAGAAAAACCTCAAAATGAGTACTCAACGCCTTGAAAAAGAGATAATTTCAAATAATAGGCCTCATCGAGGGGGAAACATCCTTATACACCACATAAATTTCCAAATACCAGATGATTCCAAATGAAAAGGTCTCCTTGGTATATATAGGAGACTAGGAGGTACAATTACAACTAATGGACCCAAGACGACATAAATAAAATAACATTACTAATGTAATATTCCCTAATTAAGGGGTAATGTGCCACTATTTAGGTATTGACATGCCCCTCCCCTTCAGGTAAGTGTTGTCCGCAATGCTTGAGTAATTATGGATGCTTTTGTATAAAAGACTCATTTTCCCAAGTGGAATCTTCAACAGGTAGTTTCCTGCACTTAATGAGATACTTTGAAATGGATCTATTCCTCAACTAGAGAATTATTATGTCAGTGATAGATTCAGGCTCCAATATGATTTTTCCTTCCTCATCAAGTTCTGGAAATATATTTTGAACTGGGATATTGTCACCTATAACCTTCTTTAAGCATGAGACATGGAAAACTAGGTGTAAGTCTCGCGAAGATGTAGGCAACTCCAATGTGTATGCCATAGTGCCAATATTTTGAAATACCTTATAAGTGCCATAGTACTTTGGTGATAATTTATTATACTTCTTGGCTTGCTTGAGGGACATCTGTGTGTATGGTTGTAGTCTTAAAAACACCCAATCCCCTACTTCAAAACTTCTTTCACTACGATGCCAATCTGCTTGTTGTTTCATGCGATTCTGTGCCATGGTTAGGTTTTCCTTTAAGATTTGGAGAAATTTTTGTTGATGTTTGATGTGATCTTCCACTACTTGAACCTTAGATTTTTATTTTAGAGAAGAAGTGATGGAAGGAGGGTGGTATCCATAGAGTGCCATAAATGGTGTCATTTTTGTTGTAGTATGAAATGAATTGTTATAATGACATTCTGCCAAGGGTAACCATTTGAACCATTGTGTTTTTAAATCAGAGACAAAGCAACGAAGGTAGACTTCCAGAAATTTGTTCACTATCTCAGTTTTTCCATCATATTGAGGATGATAGGATGAACTATGAGCCAATTGAGTACCCAAGAAAGAAAATATTTCTGTCCAAAAATGTCTAGTGAAGATGGGATCTCTGTCACCTACAATAATCTTTGGGCTTCCATGTAGCTTTTGAACTGCCTCCATGAATGTGATGGAAATTGTACTAGCTTTGAAGGGATGAGAGAGTGCACAAAAGTGTGTGTACTTGGTCAGTCTATAAAAAATCACCATGATGACACTCTTTCCTTCAGACTTCAGTAACCCTATTATGAAATGCATGGAAACCTCCTCCCAATGTTGACCTAAGATGGATAATGGTTGTAAAAGACCCATGTATTAATTGTTTCCACCTTATTTTGTTGGAAAACCAAACATTCTGCCACAAACCTTTGAACGTCAGTTTTAAGGCCATCCCAAAAAAATTCCTTCTTGACCCTATGGTAGGTTTTCAAAAATTTTGGGTGCCCTCCTACCAGAGAGGTGTGCAATTCCAATAGTACCTTTTGTTTGAGTTGGGAGTTCTTACATAAATATAAGTGACCTTTGTACCATAGTGAATCATTTTTCCATATAAATGTATTTGATGCACTGTAATACTGTTGCAACCTTTGAATCAGAGTCCACATGTTTTCGTCATTCTTCCATTCATCCCTCACTTCTATTATCCAATCGGGTTGGATGATTGAGATATCATAGAGAAATGCCTCAACATCTTCATCCTTTCTTGAGAGTGCATCTTTCACAACATTTTTCTTCCCTTTTTTATAAATTTCAAAATCATAACTCAATATTTTTGTCACCCATTTTTGTTGTTCTTCTGAAGATAGTCTTTGTTCCAAGAAGTATTTAAGACTATCGTGATCTGTTTTGACCTTGAAGTGACTACCTATTAGGTAAGGGATCCATGATCCAGATGGATGTCGGTGGCCTCCCACCTATTCCAACTGGTTCATTTTGGTAGTTTTCCAGTTTGGCAGTTTTTTCCCTAGTTTTCGGGTCCCTGACTTGCGGGGCCGTTTTGAGGCCCTAAAAAATGTTTTTAGGGCTTGTCACAATTGGACATGAACTTTGATAGATAGAGAACAAATGTGTAGTCCTTAGATAAATCTTTCCAATGGGCTATTGTGATCTTAAAACAAATATCGTATGCAAAAGTTACGACCCCGGGAAGTTGATGTACTAACTTACCCAAAGGGGGCCCACATGAATTTTGGCGCTTCATCTCCTAGGGTTAGGTTTTTGGATGTATAGGGTTTTTGACATTCTTGTTTATTGTAAAAAGGACTTCAGAGCCTCATTGTGATGATCTTCTTGTGAATGAGTGCAACCGTCACATCTCTTCTAAGAGATAAGCCGCCACCATTCCAACAAGCTTGTTTTCCACTATGTTGAGTCTCAATATTGACACCTCTATTACCCTATATTATCCTCTGTCTGAGTCAATTTTACCTATGTTATGAGTATAAAATTGATTGTTGCCTCCATAAATACACTTAATGACCTTGTTCATGTGCATAGAGAGGTAACTTATGGTTAAGGCATGGTTTGTTTAGTTTTCTTGAGTTAATTTGATTAAATGTTTGATTGTGTATGATCCTAATCATTTGACTCCTAAGAAGTTTTGATCCGGTACCCAAAGCTCCACCTATTTCGATACTACACACTCTGTGCTATTCTGGTACCAATTCATGCACCTAATCCGGTACTCAGGATTGTGACTTTTTGTATTTCGGTACTAAACAACCACCTACAGGATTTCGGTACTAGCATTTCGGTACTGGATTTTATCCTCGATTTCTGGGAAGATGACGATTAATATAAACATTTGGGGACATGGGTTTTGTCCAAAAATGTGTTTTCATGTGGAATATTGAGCTAGAATATCCATATCTCACACGTGTGGAGCTCTATATTGGGGGGAACAATCCATCCTAAATCTTTGCCAATTTTCCAGAAATTCCAGGATCATGCCCAGATTCATGGGAAATACATTTCCTTGATTAGCTAATTGGTTATACTTGACATCCATTGATGGAAAACAGTTTTGATTTGGATGGATTGTCTAGATCCAAATTTGTAATGTAAAAATCATATAAATTGAGTGATGGCTCTAAGCCAAGGGAGAGGAATTAGTATGCTGAAAATTAGATTTCTGAACCAACTCTTTTTATAAATTTATTTGCTGAAGATCAATGGAAGTTTGAATTCAAGGATCCTGTGTGTCTCTTAGCATTTAGCATTTTCTGATCTAAAAGCTTCCATGTTGGCATCGAAAAAGGGCCAGCGATCCAGCTTGGTAAGCTCATTGTAAATTATTAGTATAGATTTCTATTTTTCTGTACTTGTTGTTTTGATTTCATTTCTGATTTCACTATTAGAAATGATTGCAAAGTGTGGCAGCACAGGAATAGTTGGGAGTCCATCATTCACATTACATAAGCCATCAAATGGAACATCTCATTAAGACTTATGTTTCCTGTGTAGAAATGAAGTAATTTTCTAGAATTGCAAGATTGTATTAAATTTCTGTTTGTGATGCATCGATTGATTTTGAAGAGTGTGCAGAATTAGATAAGAATTTATTGCAAGTTTGAAGTGAGTTTTTACAGGAAATGAGATCAGACTTCATCTCTCACCTTCATGCACCATTTAATGAAGCCTCTCAATTACATTGACTATTTTCTGTACTACAAAGGTTTGATTGAACAGAATTGAGTGATGATTGCTTTTTGTTTAAGAGTGAACTGTTGATTATTGTTTTCAATTGCTACAGGGAACAATATCTGATTTCATCTCTTCTTTTCACGAGCCTATAATGAACATATCTGTTATGTGAGCAAGAGAATTTTCAATTGAGTGTTTTCTTGAGAGTTTTACTATGAGCTTTATCTTCTGTTATTGTTGAAGTGTGCCCAGATTTGGTTGTTGGTTGTTGTTAAGGATAATAGCTACATATAAGAGATTCAAAGTCCATCTTTCCACTTCATGAGCTTGTAAATGGACAAGGAATTATTTGAGCAAAATCTTTTGAGTGCATGATTGCAAGTTTTTCTTTCTAATTTCTGAATTGTGTGAAGAGTGTTATCTTTGAAATCAGAGTATTTTTTTATTGATAGTTTTCTTATCTAAGATATACTAAACATACATAGGAACCTATCTGTTATCGGCACATATAGTGCATCAACTCTACTGATTATGAATCCCGATTGATAATTTATGTTTGGTAATATATTATGCAAATAATTGCACCAACACACTGCATTTTACAGTTTCATCTTATTTACTTATTGAATAAAAAACCAGTTTTACTGTATCTTTGTTATTTTTTGTTAAACATATTTTAATGATTAGTATTCATTTCGTTCTTCTCATAAAATCTAGATCACACCATTTCTTCAATGAATGTAGTATTGCCATCATTTCCTTCTCATAAATGGGTTTTTGTAAGTCCTTTCCCTTGAGTGGCCGAATTTCAAAAGCAAGGGGCCTTCCTTCTTGCATTAGAACAACACCAATGCCATTTCTCGAGGCATCACATTCCACAATAAAGGTTTTTGTGAAGTCTGGTGTGGTCAAGACACGATATTTGCACATCACCTCTTTAAGCTGTTTGAAATTTTGAGTTTCCTCTGTAGTCCATGAAAATGCATCCTTCTTAGTTAATGTCATTAAAGGTACTGCTATTCTTCCATAGTTATGAACAAACTTGCGGTAGTAACTTGCCAAACACAAAAATCCTCTAAGATTCTTCAATTTTTTGGGAATCGACTAGTCCATCACGACCTTAATCTTGTTAGGGTCTACCTTGATACCTTCATGAGATATAATATGACCTAAATACTCTACCTCCTTCACCCCAAAGAAACATTTGGATGGTTTGACATATAGTTGTTGGTACTTTAGTAATTTTAGCACCTTGTCAACATGTCGCACATGATCCTCCTAAGACTTGTAATAGATTAGTATATCGTTAAAAAATACTAACACAAATTTTCGAAGGAAGGGATTGAAAATGGAATTCATCAGCCCTTGGAATGTGGAAGGTGCATTTGTAAGGCCAAAAGGCATGACCAAAAATTCATAATGGCCTTCATGAGTTCTAAATGTTGTTTTTGGGATATATTCTTCCTTCATTCTAATCTGATAATACCTTGAATGAAGATACAAATTTGTGAAATAGATTGCTCCATGCAGTTCATCTAATAATTGATCAATGATGGGAATGAGAAACTTATCTTTAATAATGATCTTTTTGAACTCTCTATAATCTGGACACATATGCCATGAACCATCTTTCTTGAGTACCATTACCACCAGTGCAGAGTAAGAACTTTGGCTAGGTCTAATAATGCCAGCTTCTAACATTTCTTCAACCATACGCTCAATTTCACTCTTTTGGGCATAAGGGTATCTGTAAGGCCTGATGATAGGAGGAACACTCCCAGGAATTAGGTGAATAGCATGATCATGATTTCAAGTGGGTGGAATACCTTTGGGAATATATTCAAATAATTTGGAATGCTTACCAATGATCCCTTGGAGATCTAGGGGAATAAATGGATTAGATGTGTGAACATCTAGTGAGCATAGTTGTGCAATTAAAAACTGATGCCCATTTTTCAATACTTTTTTCATTCCATTAGAGCTTATCACCTTACTGGGTTTCCTTGCGATACCCCTTAAATCAATATATTTTCCTTCCAATGAAAATTTCATGAAAAGTTATTGAAAATTAAAAGCCATTGTTCATAATGATTGTAACCATTGTATTCCTAGTACAACATCAACACCACCCATAGGTATAGAAATCATTGGACTCTTCATTACATATTCCCCCATAGTAATATTGATATTATTTGATTTTCCTAAGCAATTGATAGTTCCTCCACCTACAATGATTACTTGAAAATCTGACGTTGGATATACAAAGCAATTGAGAGCTTTGGCTAATTTGTAGTGAATGAAATTATGAGTACTACTAGAATAAATTAGGACTATTACTTTTTTCTTTTTTATATATCCTTCGATCTTGAGGGTTTGAGGAGTGATAATTCCATCCAATGCATTACATGATATCATGGGAGTCAACTCTCCAGAAGAAATATCTTCTATGTTTTCATCTTGAGATGGTTCTTGTTCTTGTTCTTCTTCCTCTTCACAATCTATGTAGAATAATTTCTTCTCACCACACTTATGTCCCTTATTGTACTTGTTGTTGTTGGACAACTGAGAGGGGGGGGGGTGTGAATCAGTTGTACCTGAGCTTAAACAATTATGCTTCTTTTAAACTCTTTGCTGAAACACTAGATGATGATCACAATAATGCAAGGAAATAAACAATGGCACATTCAACATCAGTCACATATATGAGAAACACAGAGACATATATTTCCCGAGGAAACCCATACATGGTAAAAACCTCTTTTTCATTATATGATAAGTAATAGTTACATTCTTTACATTATCATACATATGAGCACCAACTCATAATGAGGCTACAACCTTTGTTTTGCAAGCT
>ML780948.1:6776-18389 GCA_009831015.1 Picea engelmannii | reverse complement strand
AGCACCAACTCCCTGGTTTCTCTAGCACCAACTAGAAGGAAGCACCAATTCCCTGGTTTCTCTAGCACCAACTAGAAGGAAGCACCAACTCCCTGAGTGTTTCCAGCACCAACTGGATGGAAGCACCAACTTCCAATCATACATGCACCAACCTGTATAATAGAGAACTAGAGTTCTCCCTTGCACCACCCTGCCACCCTGGTCTCTCTGGCTACAACCAGATGGAAGCTACAAATCCTTGTGTTCAAGCACCCACTTGAACCTCTGAGGACAATAGTCCTCCCGAGCACCTCCCAACCTCCCTAAAATATTAATCTTTGATACTGAAACTCATTACAGCGAAATAAAGTTATTCAATGGCTTACCAGCCTTGTCGCTGTTCTGTTACACTGCTCTTCCCTATCTGCATCAGTGTCTTCTGCACACACCTTGCACTTTCTATTCTTCTCCATTTATACTCTCTGCACCATGTCCCTTCAATGCAACCTTCCTCTGCTGTGTATTTCTACTCTTGCGCTTTGCCTCCTTTCTCACACTTCAATCCTTCTACACAGCGACCACAAAAACTCCAACCGCAATGGTAACATCAACCCCTCTCTTCTCTGTACCATGTACTTATATCTTCTGTGCACCTTGTGCATGAAATGTGCACAATTCCTCTGCATACTCACACCGCGCCGATATCCTCCACCTCTCGAGTGCTCTGCCCGATCATCATGGTAACTCTTCAGCTTCTCTGGCATTTTTCCCACGCGTTCAACATCACTGGGTGTTATGCTGAGATTCCTCGGCCTCTCTAGCAGTTGAGACTCTTCATCTTATCTGTGACAGTTGAGCTCACCTTCTCTGTTTCAGTTACAGGCCTCAATGCCCATCTGCTGTCAATTTCTTCCACGAACATCTTCAACCCTCTCAGAGACTCTTCACCTCCTCTCCCAGTCATCCCGTAGTGTCTTCGAGTCCTCTGGCAGAACCCATCAATAGTTTCTGGCACTTACACTATATCGTGCTACAATTTCCCTCTGATCTTGTTCAAATTCATCTACACCGTTGGATTGAATCCATGGGATCTTGCATTTATTTTGGCATTTCATCATTTCGGCATTCCTGTGGCCAAGTGTCTCGACGCTTCATATCGCGATCTTCGAAGCTCCGATACTGAGCTTTTCTGTGATAGCTCCTTCCTCTATATGACCATGGCTATGACCAAGCGCTTTCACGATTTAACATTTCGTGAATCTAGAGATGAATCATCTCGACTCTCCAAGTCACGATCCACGAAAATCCGAGATGGAGATGAGATCAACGGTCCACGATATTTTGGTGTATTGATGGTCAGGATCTTTTCATGATATCGCATATCGTTGATCCTTATATGGAGGTGCTCGTAACTCCAAGTTGCGATAGGTGAAACTCCGAGATGGAGCTTTATGGTGCTCTGATCTTTCGCCACGCGTCCTCTTGATCCAATGGTCCACGATTAAATCATGATTTCGCATATCGCGAAATTGACATTCTTGATGCATTGAGTTCTTTGCCTCTTGAATTCGCGAACCCTGAAACTCTGATATGGAGTTACATCTACGGTCTATATCCAAGCTTGATTCTACGACTACGATTAAATCGCGAAATCGCATATCGCGATTTCAGGGTTCTTGTTGTCAAGTGTTTTTGTCATTTCAAAGTCCCGATCCCCGATACTCCATGAATAAAATCAACGGTCCAGATCTCATTCTCAATTCAATGGCTGCGATTGAATTGCGATATCACATATCGTAATTTCGGCATTTCTGTTGCACTGTTTACTTGCCTCTCCATGTTGCGATCCTCGAAACTCTGCTGACATCACACGTGGATTGACACGTGTTGAATACTGCCACGTGTCACTCTGATTCATGACTTACATGTTCTTGAAGTGTTGAATCAGCCTGACACTTGTCATTACCTGATTTTGCAACGTGTTCCTAGCTGACGTGGTATGTTGTCATGAGTTGGGTCGATGGTCTAGATCACATCTTGATTTGACGGTTCAGGTTCGGTCGAGATTTCACACATCACGATTTCGGGGTTCCTGATGTCAATAAACTTTGACATGTCCAACTCACAATCCCTGAAACTCTGACAAGGACTGGGATCAACGGTCCAGATTCAACCTCGATCTAACGGCTCAGATTAAGTCACGATTTCACATATCACGATTACGCCCACTTCTCCTTGTTCTTTAAGGATCGTGCAGGTTCTCCTCGATCCAACGGTGGTCGGGACCTGCACTCGGATCTGAAGGCTGAGACCTATCCTCTTTAGCGCGCTCTTCTTGTCTATATTCAGATATGACGACCCTCGTTCTGTCAGGATTTCACCTTGGCTTTTCTCGATGGTAAACCTCGTGCAACTCCTGTCCGATCTGACAGCTGACGGGATTTCTGAATGAGATCCAACAACTGTGGATCTCTGTCTTCCTTCTCTTCTGCGAACTCCTGTATCTTGAGCTTTGCTGTGCGCGTGCTCCTCGACGATGTTCCTCCTGAGCTTTCACTTCCGAATCCCCAAGGGATTCTTGGACTTCTGCGCCTCTGCAGAGTCTTCACATACACACTCTGATCCTGCCATCTTCACTGTTGTACTTAATCCATCATCACTACTGTACTTTCCATCAATGACAAGTCTACGCTGCCTGTAAAACATGCCAACAATCCTTTGTACATTCTTCCTGTACCCATGCCATCTTCATTGCTGTACTTTCCATCAATGACAAGCATATGCTACCTATTAAACATTTCCAACAGTTGTCGTAATTAAATCATAAACATTTTTCTTTCCTTTCCTCCAATTGTTGAGGTGTCAACCTTGTACGTCGAGGTGTTTTAGAAGAAGGAACATTATTCTCTCGATAGATGTTAGGATTCAGGACATAGAGAAGACAACATTTTGATGTCATTTTGGACACTTCGAGTTCCTGGTTATGCCATTTGGGATAACCAATGCCCCTGCTACATTCCAGTCTTGCATGAACCATATATTCAGGGATCAGTTAAGGAAATCAGTGTTGGTTTTCTTCGACGAAATCTTGATCTATAGTCGGTCATGGCAAGAGCATATGAGGCACCTGGATGAGGTATTGAGCATCATGGAGGTACAATAATTATATTCCAAAGAGTCCAAGTGCGAGTTCGATATGACATAGCTGCTTTACTTAGGCCACATCATTAGTGCACAGGGGGTACAGGTGCACCAAGAGAAGATCAGGGCCATTCTGGATTGGCCGACACCCAAGAACGTAACAAAATTGAGGAGCTTCTTCGGGCCATGCAACTATTACAGGTAGTTCGTCCAGGGTTTTTCTCATCTTGGAGAACTGCTGACATATCTTAACAAGCATGGGGCCTTCATATGGACCAAGAAATCATAGGAAGCCTTTCATCACATGAATGAAGTCATGGGCAATTGTCCAGTGTTGGCACTACTAGACTTCACCTTACCATTTGTACTAGAGTGTGACGCATCCGACGAAGGGATCAATGCAGTTTTGATGCAGGGAGGACACCCCATTGTATTCAAGAGCCAGAAGCTTAGTCGACCTGAGAGGTTTTACTCCATTTATGACAAAGAAATGTTGGCAATCATGCACGCCTTGACAAAGTTCAGATAATATTTGGTGGGCAACAAATTTGTGGTCAAGATCGATCACAACAGTTTGAAGTATTTCCTTGAGCAGAAGGACCTCAATGAGCACCAACAAAAATGGGTGATGAAGGTACATTCATTCAACTTTGACATAGAGTATGTCAAGGGGAAGAAGAACATTGTGGCCAATGCACTATCAAGGAGACCTACGACATGTTCTTTGATGGAGATTTCAGCAGATTGGAAATCCCACTTGTTAGTGGAATATTCCAAGAACAAGTTCGCTTGTGAGGTAATGGATGGGAAGATACAAGATGAATGATATAGGGTCATTGACGATGTCATATTTTACAAGGATAGATTCTACTTGGTGCCAGATTTAGGGCTTAAGAAGAAGATCCTAACCACAGTTCATGATTCACCTCTAGCAGGCCATCAAGGGTTTTTCAAAACCTACAGATAGATTAGAGAGAGGTTCTCATGGAAGGGCCTCAAACAAGACRTTATGAGACAYGTYAGTGAGTGTGTGACTTGCCAGTAGAACAAGTTAGAGCATGCTCTTCCAATAGGGMTACTTCAGCCACTCCCCATTCYAGAGCAGAAATGGGAGAGTATATCTATGGAATTCATCACAGGTMTACCCAAGGTCCCGGGTAAGGAATGTATCTATGTAGTGGTCGACAGATTGACCAAGTTTRMTCACTTCTACRCCATACCAACATAGTACATCACAGTTTAGGTAGCCAAGMTTTTCTCCAGGGATGTCTTCAGACTTCATGGGTTGTCAAAAAACATCGTCAGTGACAGGGACAGTCGGTTCATARGGACATTTTGGAGAGAGTTGTTTCGGTTGGTGGGGACAGAGTTGAAACCTAGCACCAGCTATCACCCTCAAAYAGATGGGCAGACCGAGATTGTCAATAAGTGGGTTGAAGGGTATTTGAGGAACTATGTAGGAGGACAACAGAGAACGTGGGTAAAGTGGTTACATTTAGGAGAACATTGCTACAACACCACCTTCCACATGTCCATTGGTATGACAACCTTCCGAGCATTGTACAGATATGATGATCCCACTTTGGTAGAATTGGTCCTTGGGGAGAGCAAAGCTCCCAAGGCCAAGGATTGGATCATAAAGAGTCAGGAGATTCTCAAGTTGTTGAAAGAGAACCTGCAGATGACGCAAAACCAACAGAAGATAAGTGTGGACAAGCACAAGATAGAGCACAACTTTGAGGTTGGAGATTTGGTTTTCTTGAGACCCCAACCCTACAGACAGTCATCTCTGAAGAAGAGTGGGGCCAAGAAGCTCAAGCCCAAATTTTATGGTCCTTACAGGATCATGCGTCGAGTAGGGGAGGTTGCTTACGAGCTAGAGCTTCCAGAGGGGAGCAAGATTCATAACTTGTTCCACGTGTCTTTCCTAAAAAAGGTAGTGGGAAAATTCATTAGCACATTAGAGGAGATTCCCCCATTGGATAAGGAGGGATAGTTGGAGTTAGTTCCAGAGGAAGTTTTGGAGTTCCGAGAGTGGAAACTGAGGAGCGGGGTCATTAGAGAGTGTTTGATCAGATGGAGAGGTCTTCCAGTAGAGGACGCTACTTGGGAGAGAGAGCATGTGTTGCAACACCCTAGACTAGTATTTCTTGAGGACAAGCAATTTCGGGAAGGGAGGACTGTAATGTCCCTTTCCAAATAGGAGCTCCAGAGAGGAGGCTTAATGGTATAAACCGCCCCGTTAGACTATAGCCAGAGCCAAAGAGGGGTAAACAGGGTTACTAGAGGTTAGTCCAGTCATATGTGTTATATTCAGAAAGTGACATTGAACTAAAAAGGGTTAAAAGTGCTTTTAAGTCATTATGAGCTAAAAATAGAAGTCAACAATGAATTAGGGTTTCAGTAGTGATTTAGGGTTTTGGAAGTCAACAATGAATTAGGGTTTCAACATGATTTAGGGTTTTGGAAAGCTATAAAGGAAGAGTCAGTGGCCTAATTCATCATTATGTAGATTATGACTTGTCATTGAGGAGAATAAGCACATCTCAGGAGAGATAGTTTAGTGTATTCCAGGAGGAAGACACCAATTGGTTGATTTCGGTGTTGAAAGACACACCCTAGTCACTGGGAAGATCATCTAGGTCTTCCATCATTCTTCATTGATTCCACAGTGCTCCCATATTCAGGGTATTATCTTTTAGTTACTTATTTGTATTCCGGCTAAGATCCTTTTTTCTTTTGATCTAGCCGAGTGTTTTTATTTATTCAACCACAATTGCTTAGTTGTATTCCGGCTAAGATCCTTTGTCTGTTGATCTAGTCGAGTATTGTCAGTTTATTCAGCCACATTCGACCATTTTGTAATCCACAGAGATATCATAATACACAATTTTCATTCCTTTGTCGCTTTTATTATTTGTATGATCATTTATATGCTGTAAACCTTTGATCCTACACACACATTAGCAATGTTTCCTAGACTAGCCAAGTCAGTAACATTACAATCTCCGAGAGTATAAGGCCTCAGTAGCTGAAATTTTTACCCCACATACATTGATCTGTCTACTAAATAAAATAAAAGGGTTTCCTTCTGAAATGATGTAGAAAAAAATTTATAGATAAAATTTCAAGGTGTCTCAGGTGTAGCAACGAAACCCCAAGACCTTGAGCTTTGATACCAAATGTTAGGGACGAAATATCAAATAGCATAGAAAAACATTAGAGTAAGTACTCAACACTTTGACAAAGAGATAATTTCAGACAATAAGCCTCTTTGAGGGGGCAACCTCCTTATACACCCCATAAATTTCCAAATACCAGATGATCAAAAATGAAAAGGCCTCCAAGTTGGTATATATAGGAGACTAGGAGGTACAATTACAACTAATGGACCCAAGTCGATACAAATAAAATAACATTACTAATGTAATATTCCCTAATTAAATGGTAATGTGCCACTATTTAGGGATTAACAGAGGGCAATGCAAATCCATTTCAACAAGTTGTCAGTTACAAGATCATTCCAAGATTCATGTTTGTCATTGTGAAATCACTTTTGTTTCAGACACGAGCATGGGGCATGGTCGCCTCATTTGCACAAAATTATTTTTTCCATCATAAGGTAATGATTGTACAATTATTCTCCCCTCTTCCTCCAAAGGACCTTTCTTTTCATTTCCTCTCTCTCTCTCTCGCATTCTCTCTCTATACAAGTAGAAATGCACACCATAAAAGAAACGATGTTTTATTTCGGCTATACAATTTATCCTAACCTCACACATTAAGGGGCATTTTTTATCATCTAAAAAATGATCTCCAAGCAATACAAGAAATCACCAGAGAAGTCATTAGTTTAATACACAAAAAATGCATACTCACAAGTGTTGATGAATCTCACTCAGAAAAATTAAGAAATTAAGGAAATAAAGCTACACTTACTCAATGCAACTTACCAAAGCTCCATTAGTGATATCAAAACTAATTTACAAGAAAAGACTCATGCTAACAATGCATCAATGTGGTTGGTCAAATAAATATTCATGTTATCTACATGACAACACAATTCCTCGATCAAATCAGCCACATTCATGGCGTCTCATACATGCCCATCACACTAGTCACAAATTCGTCTTTGTAGTATGATAAACCTTAACTTAGAGGTCACTCCACCGCCTTGATCATCTCAATTCACACTCTGAACAAGTTATATTAAAGCATGGTGCAAGGCTATTTAAACAAGTCTCGGTACGCATTCACATATAGAGAAACGACGGTGTAAGGTTATTCTATAAAATTGAGATGCCAATCCATGCTTTCCCTCAATTCCATCCATTACTTCATATCTTGAGTTGTATGGTGTATTGAATGCCTTGCCATATAATAATTTATTTCACTATTTCATGCCATCATTTGTACTAAAGAGAGAAAGAGAGGTTGTTGGTAGGAATGAAAAGAGCCCTCCCAAGGAGAATAAGGGGATACTATTGTAATTTCTACACCTTTGTGGTGTTATCAATTCGAAGATTGCATCCATTGGTAACCATTTCATGTTTTTCAATTTCTCATTGCATCTTTCCATTAATGTATTTGTTGACATGTGATTATTCTTTCTTAATGCCTCTTTACATTGCATGCATATCTAATAACTAATCTGTGGTGTCACTTCTTGCGTATGGTGACATACCGAGCTATATTTTACTCACACCTGTGGTTTATTCAGCCCGAAATAGTCCCTAATATGCAATTTTTTTTAGTTTGACTATAGGCCCTAATAACAATCCCTAGTGTTACCTTCTAGGTTCTTATTTGGTGTAAACATCCCTAACAAAATTTGTGAGATCCTAAGGGAAAATTTGACAAACTACCCACTATCACCTAAATAGCCTTTCCTTTCTGTCACATACCCACTACCTAAATCGGATTTTTCTGGTCTTCTGCTGAATCAGAAGCCCTAGATATCCGTCCATTGGGTCATGATCACAGTTCAAATGAACGCATTACCTCTTTCATATTTCGCGCCTTGGCGCTATAGTGATGTCGAGTCGTTTGACTTGGAAACCGTCGAACCCCGATAGGGCTAGCGATCGGCCAATGGGGGCTCCGGAATGCATCCTCAGCCGTAGATCTAGGCGGGAAGACGTTGGCCATTCAGATCTGCTCGCTACTTACCCTAATGCCCGTTTGTACCCCAACATAAGATTGACTTCTCTTCCTCACATTGGACGGTCGTTACGGACCCTGAGATTTCCCAAAGGAATCTTGTCTGTCCATCGGGACTTAGCCACATGCTATTGTCTCAACATTATGGATCGAGATTTGTCAAGGCAAGAGCCCGATTTTTTGTTAGCGGAACTCCCGAATCCCTGATCCCCGATTTCCCGAAATGGGTAATCTCTCAACACGTCACCTCCTTAAATCAGACGGTCCACAACTGCTCTGGGGTTTCCACCCAGGAAAGTCCCGACCCTTTGTCGCCAGGACTCCCGATCTCACGATTCTCGATTTCCTGAAATGGGAGATCTCACGACATGTGGCCTTCGTCAATCGGATAGTCCAGATCTATCCCAGGATTTCCACAATGGAAAGCCACGATCTTTGGTCAACAGGACTTCCGATTTCCCGAATCTTGGTTTCCCGAAATGGGTGATCTCTTGACACGTGGCCTCCATTAGACGGACGGTCCAGATCCATCCCGGGGTTTTTTCGCCCCTATACATTGGAGTCTTAACCCTCGGGTAACTCCTGATAGATCCAACGGCTGTCGGGTTTTTCAGCCGAGATCTGACAGCTCATAATGGTTCCTACCCATGCCTTCTTCCACGACTCCCTGGTCGTGGAAAAGATCCACGGTCCAGACACGCTCATGAACCTTGGGGATCTACGGTCCTAAACTCTTTGCTACCCACGAAGACACAAGAAAACAAAGTGGTAAGGCATTTAATGCCCTACTTTCTCCTACTAATCTAACGGTCATGGGTGACCGCAGATTCCCCGACGAAATCTCGTCCGTTGATTAATACCTATTAGGGTTAAAGTACTTAACACTCCATCTTCTTTCTCTGATCTGACGGTCGTGAGATACCACAGATCTCTGGACGTGATCTCATCCGTCGATTTATTACTTCATCCTTATGATGTCATCTTGGTTTTCAAGAGGATTGTTCCTCCTCATGCAGGGTTACTAAGGCCTTACACCTTCACAACCGCCTTCCCGGTTCTTTATGGGCTTCTCAAGGAAGGTATTTCTATGGGGAGATTTACTCAGGGTACTACCTGCGGTATATAAGGATGTCATCCTCTCGAGAACTAGACGTGAAGTCTGAATTAGTTCAGTACGTACACAAATAATGAATTCATGAGGACATAAACCATGCGTAGTCTTTCCATATAAATATACCACTACTAAAACTGATCAAAACACCATACAATCATTCTTATAATGAAATCATTCACAGTTTCACAGCTTATGAGCATAATTATCAGAATAAACATATATATATATATATATATTTCAAGATGAAAGAGGCAAAACACTTATCAAAAATAACACCAGGGGTCAAGCAATTGTTGAGAGGGGTGCTCGTTTCCACCCAACCGTAGGCTTAGCGACTCCCAGCGGATTTTCCACTAGGAACCCCCGAGATGATACCACGATGTTGTGAGACTGCGTCTCTATTTTCCAGTGACCAGGAGTGAAGGTTGCAATCCTCCCTCTATGCTATCACTCTCTCTGCATATCGCCAGAGTTCTCCCCTCGTGTCTGCCCCCCCAATTGCTTCTACCCTACGCCTTATCCTCTTCCGAGGTTGCATGTGGCGCGATTACCCTCATGCTGGTCAGGCCTGACGACTCTACAGATGGTCAGTTCACCTCCCATCGCTCATTAATCCATCTACCTACCAGCCTGTGAGACATTTAATTCGGGGCTAGCGAGCCGCTTTTGGTTCCCCGGGCCAGTGGAGTCCAAATACGGTATTAATTCTCGGTGGAAGTTAACGCCACCTTTCCTTCCACCGCCATCATGGTCTCCTTTTCTGCACATCCCCTTTCAACAGGACTCCTGATCTCACAATTCCTGATTTCCCGAAATGGGAGATCTCACAACGCGTGGCCTCCGTCAATCGGATGGTCCAGATCTATCCTGGGATTTCCACAATGGAAAGCCCCTATCTCTTGTCAACAGGACTCCCGATTTCCCGACTCTCGGTTTCCTGAAATGGGTGATCTCTTGACACGTGGCCTCCATTAGACGGACGGTCCAGATCCATCCCGGGTTTTTTTTGCCCCTATACACTGGAGTCTTAACCCTCGGGTAACTCCTGACAGATCCAACGGCTGTCGGGTTTTTTAGCCGAGATCTGACGGCTCATAATGGTTCTTACCCATGCATTCTTCCACAACTCCCTGGGCATGGAAAAGATCCACGGTCCATACACTCTCATGAACCTTGGGGATCTATGGTCCTAAACTCTTCGCTACCCACGAAGACATAGGAAAACAAAGTGGTAAGGCATTTAATGCCCTACTTTCTCCTACTAATCTAACGGTCATGGGTGACCGCAGATTCCCTGACAAAATCTCATCCGTTGATTAATACCTATCAGGGTTAAAGTACTTAACACTCCATCTTCTTCCTCCGATATGACGGTCGTGAGAGACCACATATCTCCCAACGGGATCTCATCCATCGATTCGTTACTTCATCCTTATGCTGTCATCTCAGTTTTCAAGAGGATCGTTCTTCCTCATGCAGGGTTACTAAGGTCTTACGCCTTCACTACCGCCTTCCTGGTTCTTGATGGGCTTTTCAAGGAAGGTATTTCTATGGGGAGATTTACTCAGGGTACTACCTGAGGTATATAAGGATGTCGTCCTCTGTAATGATCCCAAGCCATTATGCAAGGATCATCACTGTTTTGGTGTCCTTTTAAAACTTTTTCTGAGTGAGGTATTTCATCAAACACTTTGCTGATCTACCTTTTAGGTGTGTTTATATGTGTGTAAGCAGCAAATAACAGAAAGAGATAACCATGGAACATACCTCAACCATATGCAATAAGATAGACAAGCCAAAACATCTCAATTCTTCTTTATTCATAAAATAGAGAAACCTGCTACAAGGAAGATGTCGATCTGGAATGCTCAACAGATGGCCAAGAAGATAGACAATAGATAAGAGCCGCTACAAAATGCTCCCGCTAATACAAAAGATGCCTCCAAAGGTTGAATGAAAAATGAAGATCAATACAAGCAGATCTGAATGCCAAACTCTCCAGCTGAAGAATGCCACGCTCCAATAGAAGGCTGAAACCCTCAATAACTTGGCCCTACTGCCAAAAGTGTCCAATCTCCCTAATAAATATGCCAACTGATAGATCGAGTGATGGTAAGAACAACCCAGGTGACCGAATCTCCAAGATCCCTCTCAATCTCTGTAGATCTGAAATCCCCCACTGAATGGTGCGCCCCACTAGATGACTGAAACCCTAGATA
>ML780947.1:961269-980981 GCA_009831015.1 Picea engelmannii | reverse complement strand
CTTGATCTTTCTTTTAGAAAGATTCTCTATCAAGGCTTTGAATTCCTTGAATTTGCTGAACACTTCATCTTTAGATTTCAAGAGATACAACCAGGTCTTATGAGAATAATCATCAATAAATGATACATAATATACATACCCACCAATGGAGGACGATGGTATTGGGCCACACACATTTGAATGAATGAGTTCTAGGACTCCTTCTGCTTTGCTGTCTCTCTTCGGAAAGGGGTTCTTGACGTTTTTTCCTTGTGCACATCCATTGCATACGCCTTTATGGTCAACCTTGAGTTCTGGTAAACCTGTGACCGCTTTGAATATGTATGGTAGCACCTTGTAGTTAATGTGAGCTAATCTTCTATGCCAAAGTTTACATGGATTCTCAATGGCGTGGGTCATGGCAGCTTCTGAGTGACCCTTTAGCTTATACAAGCCACCTTCTTCTTTTCCAGTGATGATTGCTTCTTTTAAGGTTTCTCCTTTAGCCCACATAAGAACTTCTCCATCTATAAAGACAACTCTGAAGCCTTTCTTCTCTAAAGCTAATATGGAGAGTAGGTTGTTTGCCAAACCTGGTACACATATAGTACGTCCTTCATCTTCATTGCATTTCTTGAATTAAGCTTGTAGTTTGATTCTCCCACTCCCTTGATGGGATAATGATAATCATCTCCAAGTGTCACTTTCTGAGAAAACTTATTTTTTGAAATGTAAGAGAGAATATCTCTTTGTCCTGTCATGTGCTTGGAGGCACCACTATCAATGAGCCAAGTGTCCTCTCCAGGTGTTACCGATCTTGAGAGGGCCGAGATTAAGACATGTTCTTTAATTTGTTCTCTTAACATCTTTGCAGGTGGCTCTTCATCTTCAACTGCATGGGCATGGTGCCTCTTTTGTTTCCTCTTGTATTCTTCTCGTCTAGCTAGACAAAATTTCGCAATGTGTCCCATCTTGTCACAATGGTAGCATTGTACAAATGAGTAATCTCTTTCCTTTCGTTGTCCTTTCTTATGGAATCTCCTTGGATGAGATTCTTTATGACTGAATTTGTTTTGGGGTTGAGACTCTTTGTAAGTCTCTTTCTGGAAGTAAGACTTCTTTCTTCCTCCTTTAGTGTGAGTAGCTAGGGCTTGATCTTCATCTCTTGCTAATAAAGCCTCTCGGTTAGCTACTCTTGTTTCTTCTTGGATGCATTCTTCCCATAGAGTGTCAAACTTCAGTTTCTCTGTTTTGGCACAAATCGTTTGGATGAATGCATCCCAAGGTCTTGTGAGACCATTTAGGGACGTCATTATAAGTTCGTCTTCGTCTATAGTATCTCTAATTGCTTCTAGTTGTTCTTTGAATTGGGATATTCTGGAGAAGTATTCTTGGATTGATTCTCCTTTTTGCATTCTTGTATTCTTGAGCTGAGTTCTAAGATTCATCTTCCGGCTTATGTTCTTTCCTTCATATAGTCTGTTTAGGGCATCAAACATTTCTTTCAGAGTCTTCTTTGATGACACATAGGGAATTAGGTGGTCTTTGATTGAATATGCAATGATTCTTTTGGCCTTGATTGTGTCCTTTTGGTGCTTTGCTTTTTCTGCAACATCGGCGAGCTCCGACACTTCTTTGACGAATCTTGCTAGGTCATTCTCTTCAAGAATGAGACCAATCCTATACTTCTAGGCACGAAAGTTTTCCACACATTCTAGCTTGTCAACAAGCTTAACGCTTGTAGACATCTTTTACTTGAAGCTGGGAAAATGTCCAAAAATGAAAATGTTCAAAATCAAATTCTGAACTTACCAGGAGGTGCGCTTTGCTGAGGCGAGTAGCTTGGTGTGCTTGGATCTGAGAAAATCTAACTTTTAACCCTCCAAACTTGATTTGCGGATTTCTGGACTGGTGCTTTTGGTTTTCTGGTACCTCTGGTACTTCTGGTTCTCTGGTTTTCTAGTACTTTGTGAAACTAGGGTTTCACTTTCCGGGAGATCTAGCCACTAAAAAGGTGCGCTGAAGGTGCCAAAATGATCCTTGGGGGAGGGCGCACTTTTCTAGATGGTTTTAGGGCTGAAATACCTCACCAACAAAAAGCCCTAATTTGCATGTATGACAACAGTGACGTTTTTCACTTTTCTCTTGTGAAAGATGCTCTCTTCAGGTTGGCTCTGATGCCATGTTAATGTTTAAGCCATTATTATAGTTCTTTGCATTTCAATAGATAACGATAGCATAAGATAGAATCACTGAGAAATACACAATCACAAGAGACACATCATTTATCCTAGAAACCCTCATGGGGCAGAAAACCTAGCAAAACTTCCTTCCTATAGATAGCCAATACAATGCCAAGAGATAACTCAAACAAGTACAAAAAGTCCTCTCCCAAAGATGCGCCTCTCTCTCTCTCTCTCTCTCTCTCTCTCTCTCTTCTCCAATTGCAGCTCCAAAACTTGTCTCTCAATGAACAAGTGAGTGTGTGTCTAAGTGAGGCGCTAGCCTCCTTATTTTTACAAGTCTGGCACATGTGGAAGTGTCTTTTCATTGGCAGGGCTGACTTCTTCCTCTGGCTATTACAATTACATTATGACCAATCCACAAAAGGGGATTTGGTCCTTTACAGTAGCCGACATAATCAATCCACAATGGGGATTGATCCAATTAATAATATATCAAATAATAATTAGAATACACTTTGTAGTTACATTATTTCAACATAGATAAAGCTACCGTGATTGGTGTCTGAGTGGGAGGATTGTATAAATTGAAGGAACACAAAGAACAAGCCCTTGTACATAACAATGTGAGCTCTAGTGAGCTATGGCACCGAAGACTTGCTCACATAAACTACAGAGCGTTACCAATATTGAGCAAGATGGTTACAGGTCTACCAAACATTCAGGTAGAACATGATGGAGTATGCAAAAGTTGCGCACTTGGCAAGAATGTCAAGTGAAGCTTTACTAGTAGTGACATCAGGTCCAAGGGGATCTTGGACATTTTACACTCCGACGTATGTGGATAGATGACGGTGCCATCCTTAGGCAACTTTGTATACTATGTCTTATTCATAGATGACCATTCTCGAAAGACATGGATCTACTTCTTGAAAGCGAAAGATGAAGTCTTCAACAAGTTTCAGGAATTCAAGGCTTTAGTTGAAAATCTCTCTTAAAGGAAGATTAAAGTCTTGATATCTGACAATGGAGGTGAGTACACCTTAAAAGAGTTTAAAGACTTTTGCAGAGAAGTAGGAATCAAGAGGGAGCTAACAACTCCCTACAACCCCTAGCAGAATGGAGTTGCAGAAAGAAAGAACGGATCCATTGTAGAAGCAGCTAAAGCAATGATCCATGACCAGGGCTTACCCATGCATTTATGGCCAGAAGTATCCAATACAACCATGTATGTTCATAATAGAAGTCCTCACAAGATATTGGGGAACAAGACACCTGAAGAGGTGTTCAGTGGAAAGAAAACAGAAGTCGGTCACTTGAGGATTTTTGCTTGTCCAATGTTTATACATGTTTCAAAGGAAAAGAGAACGAAGCTGGAACCTTCAGGAAAGAAGGGCACCTTCGTTGGATACAGTGAGACTTCGAAGGCTTACAGAATATACATTCTTGGGTAGAGATAGATTGAGATCATCCAGGATGTAACATTTGATGAAGAGGAAGCCTTCAAAAGATCAAGGGAGTCTCACATGGATGAGGATCGAGAGGAGCAAGAGGTTCCAAGGGATGCAGTCATGGTAGACTCTGTTGCCGTCCTTATACACACTTGCAAACGTGGACTAAGTCTCAATCCACTTAGCGTGTCCTTGGAGGCACAATGCCTAAGTTCAAGCCCACTGTCACCTCGACTTGAACTTCTTCCGTCTAGGCTTACTCCTAGGGAAGCCAAGGGGGGTAGAACCTAGTTTCTATGTGAGTTATTAGGTGAAATCTAGGAGTTAATTTTAATTAGTTAAAGGTACGGGGGATACTAGCCTATATGAGAGGCAACAATGCAATGCATATCTTCAATGAGAGGCAACCCTTTCCGTAAGCCAACTATGACTAGTGCCTAAGGTTGGGCAATGGGGTCAATTAAGTTACACAAAGATCTAAATACAAATCAAAAGAATAACCTTACAATACTTTACAATTAGATGAGATACAAAAGAATTAAAGCAACTATCAACAAAACAAAGAATGTCTAGATGCTACAACAATATGCAAGATACAATTATCTACAAATGAAATGAACAAGCACTTGCTCGATCTATGATTCTAGTAGAACAATAATTGAACTAACTTCTATTTTGATTTTGCAGGAATAGAAATAGATAGATCAAGATTGCATCTACAACAAAAATACACAACTCAAACCCAAACTTGAAGTGCCCCAAAGAGAGGTGCGTAACTTCTAGGGCGCTGCTCAAAAGACCAATGCGCAACTCAAGAGGAGACAAAACAATGAAGGAAAGCCACCAATGGGCACAATTGTGCAACTTAGAGGAAGATAAAACTTGAAAGAAAAGCCTCCACGGGCACTAGTGCACAACTTCAAAGCTCAACCACTCAACCACCACAAGATGCTCAATTACAATACTTTAAAGATAACTTGAAGTAAAAGTTGCAGAAAGTAAAGAGCGTGAACCACTTAGAATGAATTATGAAGTTAAACCATAGGTTGCTGTGAGTAGATTTTAGAATTTAGATTGATTAGGTGAAGTTGCAATCCTAGACTAGGTGACTTCCCCAAAACTCCCACCGCTTTGGCCAAAAGGATTGATGGGTGCTCAATAAGCAAGACAAACAAGGTCTTACCCTAGCTCCACAGGTCAACCTAGGAAACTTGGGCGCTCAACAAGGGGGACACCTAGTGCCGTGAGATCATCCTTGATCTAGCACCCTAAGTAGCCTCCACAATCCCCTTGTTTGGTGGCGAAAGTTGTGTTAGTAGAGGGTGATCTAATTAAGCTAAGTAGATTGATTCCCTACAACCTAAGATAGATTGATTAAACAATTAAGAGTTTACTTGAGTTGAGTGCTTGAAAGAAAGGAAATGACAAGTGCTCAAAGAAATGTGCAAGAAAATAGATTATGCCTCCATGGGCTTAAACAAGATAGCAAATGAAATTAAGTGCTTCTAAATCATTAAGATATCACATGAACTTGAAGAGAAATTAGAAGCATAAACCATCAACCATCAACCTAGCCTTAAGGTGCTGCATAGGTGGCTAAGCCAATCCTCTTTGCAGGGTGTAGGCAAACAAATAAGGAAATGAAATAACTTAAAATGAAACTAATCTACTTGCAACCTCAACAAAGGCAAAAGATGGAGGACAAACCTACTGGTTTTGTGCCCAAGTGGGTGAAAAGAAAAGCATAAAGAAATAACTTGACTTGGAAAGTAAAGAAATAAATCCTAGCCACACAACCTTGCCTTAAGGACAAGCGGGGCAAACTTGAAATGAAATGCAATGCTGAAATAAAACTAATTGCTAGCCTTACGATTTTGCATGGGTGGGTAGGCCAATCCACTATGCAAGGTGTAGGCAAAAAGAAAAAGAAAAACGCAGAAATTTAATTCTTTAGAGAAGTGCAAGCCCAAGAGACTCTCTTTGGGCTTGCTTACAATAGAAGAAGAAGGAAGAAAAGTTGGGAAGATAATACCCGAACTTAGGAGGCTTCTCTTGGACGTTTTAGGGCCCCAAATGGGCAATAGCTACTCCTTTTTGGTGCAGACTTGCAACAAATCAGCAAGCAAAGCTTGCTGGAAAAGCTGCAAAAAAGACCAATATCTTTGGAAAATTTCTGTTAGACAAACTAGAAATTTTCTGTGTAAAAATCAACAAGTAAAATAGATTTAGATGAACTATTCTAAGATGTTAGAATGCCAAAAACAATATGGAAATGTACAGAAATACAAAACAAAAATATTTAGAGGTTGTAAAACAAAAATCTTCACAAAAAACCCCTAGGCAATCCTGCAAATCTTGAATACAAAGCTACAAAAACAAAGAGGATGTGAGTAGATTTAAGTAGTAAAACAAAATACTTTGCAATACCCAAATAAAAACTCATTAGATCTATGATAAGACTATCACAAATCTATCCAAGAAAACTACTTTGCTTGGAATTCCTACTCTAGATCTATAAGCTAAGCATGCACAAGAAAAATAAACAACAAGATCACCTCATATGTTGCAAGGTGGCACCAAGAAGACTCTGAACACCATGGATCCTCCGAAGATTTCTTTATTCACCACAAAAGGTTGCTGCAAATACTTGCAACAAACTTTACACAAGAGAAAGAGCAAATGGAAGAAAGAGAGAAGAGTGGAAGAGGAGAGATTTTGGCATAGTAACAATACACTGAGAATAGATGTCAAATGAGAGAGGGGAGGCCTTATTTTATACTTGGGAGCCAAGAGTGACCCCTCTTGGATGCTCTCCAAGTGTCATTCCCTAAGAGTGATTGAACATCTCAAGGAGGGGCGCAACTCTTGGGTTTTGGTAGTGTTTGGGTTTTGGTGGATGAGTGAGAGGGTAAGGGAATACCTTTTTGACATGGTCCAACATGAGATTAGACCAAGGGGGGCGCACTTAGGGAGAAAGGGGGTTTTCCCCTTTAATTTTTCAATTTGCTTGACTTTCTCACCAAGGGGGGCGCAACTTCCCTAGGGGGAATGATAACTTGAGGTGATGGCTAGGCGAGGGGGTGAAATAAATTTAGGAAAGGTGTTCACTAACTTAGGAAATGGGTTAGGCATCTTCTCCCACTCTTTCTCTAACCTTTTTGCTCATTTGTTTACAAAAAATGACATTTTGACTTTGTCAATTAAGCAATTAAATTGCTGACTTGGACTCCTCATGGAAAATGACCTTGCAAAACTTGTCCAATTGAGCTGAAACTTGGTCCAAGGGTGTAGGCGGTTTCATTCCATTTCTTTTGAGTACTCACACCCTTATCAAAAATCCCAAGGACCTAGTTTTTACATTTTTACATAAAAAATAATTAAAATTACCATTAAATGGGTAATTTTAAAAAAATAAAAAAAATACTTAGACTCAATGGAATTCCGCAAAACTCTAGGAGATGTCTAGCATGGTCATTTACAATATTCCTAGACCCTGGTCACCCATTGGGCTCGATCATTAGAACGCCTTTCACCACTTTGGAGGATTATTGTGGGAGTGAAAAACTCAAGGGTAATTAAAAAGGCTGGTTAGGTCAAATTAATTACTTGAGGAAAAAATACACTCGATGAAAGGACTTCCCTAATGATAAGTCCTAGGTAACTAACCTACAATATGATCCATGCAGACCCATTACATTATTATCACACGCAGGTGAGTGAAAATTCCAGTTACAAAAAGAAGTGCCAAGGCCAAAATTGCCTTGTAGAACCAGTAAGTCTTCAACTTTGTTGTATCATCAGGTACATAGCTTCATGGCACATGGTGTTAACCCCCTAGTTGAAATAGGTGGTCAATAGACTCTACACGAGAGGAACCCATTTCAGAAGTTTAGAATGAGATGGTAGAGTCAGAGAGACCTGTAGATCCACCCAGAGAAGCTGCAATCACCAGGAAGAGACTAGCTTGGCTCCGGAACACCTTGCAGGAAACTGAAGGACATGCAACTCCCAAAGGCTCTTTTAGAGAGAGCAATAGACCACACAAGTTTTCCAACTATGTGGCGCTGATGAGCATAATCATTGATTCAGAACCTTCCACATTTGAAGAAGCTGCTAAGAAGGAATGGAAGGATGCCATGATGGAGGAGTATCAGTGCATCATGAAGAATGATGTGTGGGAAGTGGTTCCAAGACCAGAATGGAAGTCAACAGTGACTTCCAAGTGGATCTACATGATCAAGCATGCTGTAGATGGTAGCATGGAGAAGTACAAATCGAGATTTGTGGCTAGAGGTTTCTCCCAGAAAGAGGGAGAAGACTATGATGAGATGTTTGCTCCAGTAGCAAAGTACACTTCCATCAGATCGATTATTGCGATTGCTTCCACTATGGGATGGAAATTACACCAGATGGATGTCAAGACTGCTTTCTTGAATGGTGTAATTGAGGAAGAAGTGTACATAGAGCAGGCACAAGGGTTTGTGATTCATGGGAAGAAGTTGTATGTGTGCAAACTGAAGAAGGCTTTGTACAGACTAAAGCAGGCACCTAGGGCATGGTACAGGGTAGATAGCTACTTGATGAGCTTGGGATTTACCAAGAGTGATGCGGATCCCAACCCTTACTACAAGGTTGAGAATGGTTGCTCGTTGATCTTGGTTCTATATGTAGATGACCTGTTTCTAACAGGAGATGAGAAGTTCATAGTTGGGTGCAAGAGGGAGCTCACTTCAGAGTTTGAGATGAAGGATCTAGTTCTTATGCATTATTTTTTGGGATTGGAGGTGTGGTAGAGACCAGATGAGATTTTCTTTAGCCAAGGAAAATATGTTGTTGAGACCCTACAGAGATTTCAGATGATGGACTACACGTCCATGGCCACACCTATGACGATAAATCTGAAGCTCCTAAGTGATTCATCTTCAGATTTGGTGGATCCCACGATGTATAGACAATTGATTGGATCCTTGATGTACCTGGTTAACACCAGGCCARACATATGCTTTGTAGTGAATGCCTTGAGTCAGTACATGGTTGAACCTAGACATGTACATTGGATGGCAACAAAACATAAGTTGAGGTACCTACGTGGTACGATTGGATATGGATTGAGATATGTTTCGGATGGAGATGTGAAGCTGTAGGGTTATACAGACTCTGAATGGCCAGTGAGTGCAATGGACCGGAAAAGCACATCCGGATGCTGTTTCAGTTTGGGATCAGGTATGATCTCATGGTTAAGTACGAAGCAAACATCAGTGGCACTCAGTACAACAGAGGCAGAGTATATCACAACCAGTGTGGCAAGCTGTGAAGCATTGTTTCTTCGGAAGTTGCTTGCATGGATATTTGATCTAGAGTTGGAGCCAACTTTGATACATTGTGACAATCAAAGTTGCTTGAAGCTTTCAAAGAATCTTGTCTTTCATGAAAAGTCAAAGCACATAGAGATCAAATATCATTACATCTGAGACATGGTGTAGAGAGGAGCTGTGGAGCTCCGGTACATATCCATGGAGGAACAAATAGCGAACATTCTCACCAAGCCTTTGTTCAGAGTGAAGTATGAATACTTCAGAGACAAGCTTGGTGTGATGCAGAATGTCCACCCTCGTTAAGAGGGAGGTGTGTTGTTTCTCCTCTAGCTGGCTAACCCCTCTGGTCAAGGGTTCCCTAGATTAGTCATGTGAGGTGACTGAGGGGGTAATGCACTGTATGATCCTAGGAGAGGAGAAACATCTCAAGCATAGTCGTAAGACTATGGTGAAGATTCTGTTTCTGGACAGTAGCCGTGTGCTACTATGGTGGTTGTGTACCACTAGCAGTGATTGTGTATCACTGGACAGTAGCTGTGTGCTACTACAGTGGTTGTGTACCACTGGCAGTGATTGTGTATCACTGGACAATAGCTGTGTGCTACTACGATGGTTGTGTACCACTGGCAGTGATTGTGTATCACTGGATAGTAGTTGTGTGGTACTACGGTGGTTGTGTACCACTGACAGTGATTGTGTATCACTGGACAATAGCTGTGTGCTACTACAATGATTGTGTACCACTGGTAGTGATTGTGTATCATTGGACAGTAGCTGTGTGCTACTACGATGGTTTTGTACCATTGGTGGTGATTGTGTATCACCATACGATAGTTGTGTACTACTATGGCTTGGCGCAATCGTGTTCTGTTGGATGGCATTGTAGCAGTTGTGTGCTACTAGCTGATTGCCATGGAGACTACCAGATCACTTGGGAGCAACTGTGTGCTACTTGATCACAGAGACTGTGACGGATGATTTGAGCTATCGATGGCATGGTTGTAGCTTTGTGCTACTAGTTGATTGTAGAGTAGTCGGTGGTCTACTAGATGAAGCCATCGTGGAAAGATACCTCCCTAGCTAAGAGGGAGTGTTGATGTTTTGGTAGATGCGGGAGGAACTTTCCTTTAGATAACCTTTCATAGACGAGAAGAAGATTCCAGATGTCCAGGACGACCATTGAACTACGAAAGAATACCCTAGAAGAGAAGTCAGACCAACTAGGTGACTTGAAGACTATAAATAAGGGAGACGTCTAGCTCATTTGGACACACTCGCACTCTCTCTCTCATGAGGAAGAAGGCACAAGTCTAAGGAGGAGAAGAAGAAGACGCAGTGCAATATCTGAGGTTCTTGGTTATTCTTGGTGGTGGCTTTCTCTTGTGCGCTATCTCTCTGACGAGGTGTGCTCTATTTGTATGGTGCTACTGCTGCAGCGGGGAGCACTAGCTTGTGCGCTAAGCCTAGTGCTAGGGATTCTTTCTTGTTTGTTGCTCTTGAGAGCTGGTGTATGGTTGGACTATTGTGGACAAAATCTATCTAAGAAAGGTTCGCTGAGTTTTTCCCCCATTTGGGGTTTTCCCAGGATAAATCTCTTGTGTTCTTTTGTCTCTTGTTTATTGCTCAATACATGATATATATGTTAATGTTAAAGAAGTAAAAGAACACTGGTAACTCTACTGCTCTGTAAATAAAGAAAATCTAACAAACTCATGGTGACAGTCCTAGTTTGATTGCTAACCTACCTAATTAGGAAAACAAAAAAATGAAATCTCTATCAAAACGACAATCTGAAATCTCTATGAAAATGGCAATCTGAAATCTACTAGATATTGAAATGCATCCCATTGAAGAAAGTAATAGCAAGTACACAAATCTGAAACTCAAATCACATCATTGTTTATTACTATTTGAAAGCTGGAAATACACTGAAAGCTACAAACTCTACCATTCACTCTCTTCTTCTACTTTGAAAAACTGAATGATAAAATCTATACCCCTACCTACTTCTTTCTAGACTAGAAGGTACAATCGATCTGGACACATGCACAACAATGCCATAATTGGAATAAACCTAAACCTTAGATCTATTCCTGGCCTTGGGATTGGTACTCAACATGCATGAAAGAACAATTCCTAAGAAGGTGTGCTTACTAGAGGAGAGTGCAATTATGTATGCATGCATTTCTCTCTTCTAGGGACTATTTCTTAAAATTATAAATCCCTTTCCTTTAAGTTGAACTCAAGCATATATAATAACCTTAAATCTTAAAGTCACTCTAAGCATATATGAAAGTCACTTCAAAGAAACCTTTTTTAATTGAACTTTAGAAGCTACCCCTTTTATATCTTTTTGATTTCACTAGTTAATAATAGGGCCACAATACTTAATAAAAGTAATTTGTTGATTCTAAAACTTTGATCCGGTAATCCACCCTTCTTGAATCTGGTTTTGTTCCTTGAATTTTGATTAAAGACCTTGGTGCCTTTTACTTGGTATATTTTTATTGAACTAAAAAGTTCTTTAATCCTTTGTAATCGCCCTTTTAAACCTCCACCGTATACCTTTTTAAACTAAATTGAAGAGTCTTTTAATAGTCTTCACTAATTGACTTTGACTTATACGATGGTGTTTGACCCATTTAATAAAAAATTGGTTAATTGTTTACTTCAATTAATAATGCTCTCTTTACAACTTTAGTATATTTGACTAGTGAATAATATATATATATATATATATATATATATATATATATATTTGGGAATATGTCGACCATATAACCTTAAGCCTTTTTATTGACACCTCCTCGCAAGTATTACATTCATGCTAACGATGGTGGCTTGATTGTTTAATTTATTTGATCAGTTGATCTTGTGTAAGGTTGCGACACTTGGATTGGAGTCTTTGAAAATAATATTGGCGACGATTATGTGAGGTATTGCAAAATAACCTTCTAGCCCCGATAGGAACATTGCCCTTCTGCAATGTATTGGTAGTGCTCTTGTTTGCCTAACAACGACTTACTAAAAACAATGGCTTATTCCTGTTTGTGTGACCAATTTGTGATTTCCATAATGGATCGATGCATAGAATTTCACAATAATGGTGGCAATGTTGGTGTAGACTTCGTTGAATTATGCGGATCATTGAAACTTTTGGGTGATGGATAATTCAATTTTATCAATTCCTTTCACGATGACGATTCAATTTTTTCTTTAGTTGATCTTGTGTAAGATTGCGACACTTGGATTGGAGTCTTTGAAAATAATATTGGTGACGATTATGTGAGGTATTGCAAAATAACCTTCTAGCCCCGATAGGAACATCACCCTTCTGCAATGTATTGGTAGTACTCTTGTTTTCCTAACGACGACTTACTAAAAACGATGGCTTATTCCTGTTTATGCGACTAGTTTGTGATTTCCATAATGGATCGATGCATAGAATCTCACAATAATTGTGGCAGTGTTGGTGTAGACTTCGTTGAATTCTGCGGATCATTGAAACTTTTGGGTGATGGATAATTCAATTTTATCAATTCCTTTCACGATGACGATTCAATTTTTTCTTTAGTTGCAATCCATTCCAATGCAATTATGGTGTGCTACCTTACAATTTTTTATAACTTAATGTTTCCAAAACCTATTTGTTTTGGTAGTGGCAAGTCTTCTTATGTCCTCAATTTGCGATAGAGTAAACTTTGTTTAGAAATTTTGAATTTAAAATGGGCCCAAATGCCTGATTTTGGTCAAAGAGTCTGATTTTGGTCAAAGAGTCTGAGATCAGAGAAACTGTAAAAAAATCGATTGTGGCCATAACCTTGATTAGACAAGGTCTGGCAAAAAAGTGCCAAAGGTTGAAATCGGAACGCGACTTTGATACTAAAATGAAATGAACAAAGCTTCATTTATTAAGGAATATCCAACATAGGAAGGACAAATAATTAAAATCCATATAGGACAACTAATATATAAAATGATTAAGATACGATTGAATTGAATGATTGATTACAATGACCTACATGAATATATATATATACACATTGACGAGTCACGAGTTGAACAATTATGATGAAGGGTTATGACCCGTGGTGGCATATTATTGTATTATTATTATTTAATATTTATTTATATATTTATGTTTATTACACAATCAAATAACTATTATTACTAAAGAGAACATTCAAGTGCAGGCTATGTTTCATAATCCAACTAGGTACATAATAGACATCCCTAAATAACAACTTCTTACCTCTCATATGGATTTGTACACTTCCCTTGCCTTCCAACTCTATATTCTTCTCTACCACTCAAGACAACAAAATTCGAGTTTATTTGTCCTTGTTATGTTCCATACCTGCACCCAAACATATTCAAGTGCTTGAGTGAAGTGCAATCATAGAGGCATGTATGAAGGTTGCCCATCGTCACCACAACTCGTCTTTCTCTCATTTTAGTTTGGCTCTCCTTTGACATAAGGGGGAAACCTTAGGAAAAGTTGTTTATGATATTGCCAAGACTAGTGCTTGTCCAATTGGGTGATGGAGCCAGGATCAACAATCAAGAGGGATCAATCAATATGGAGGGAGTCATAGTTAGGTTGTTATAAACATGCTCTAACCAATCACATGGATATACTTCAATGTGGAGAAAATTAAAGGAGAGCTCTTCTGAAGATGCTCCTCACAACCAGTACAAATTCAGCCAAATAATAATGTGCAACCATGAATAATTAAAGGACAGTTACATATGTAACCATAAAAGAAGTAGACAAGAGTAGGAAGCCTTCTTTATAGAAAAAAAAGCCAACAATATATCATTCCTCAAGTGTGATTTCACCCAAAGATCAAGAGGGTGTTAAATGTGCCACAGTTGACCTTTAACCCAAGCTAAGGCAACCCTAAAAATAGAGTGACCCTAGCGGAGACTTTACAACAGCAAGAATCCTTCACTGAACACAATATTTACAGCAAGACAAAGGGAGGGTTTCACCTCAACCCTACATTTTCTTAATGGAGCAAACTTGCCCTTCTTCAAAGATTATACCAGCAGTTTTGTGTAGTAATTTCCATTCATCAAATCAACCCAATAACAATAAAGAGATATGAAGAACCTGGCATTGAAATGCCCCTACTAAAAATCTTCTTCCCTAAAAGATCTTCAACTAAGTTTGAAGGGGAACTTCCACACTTTCAACCATGCTTCTAGCAAATGAATCTTTCCTATATTTATACATTTCTCCATCCCAAATTAGGGCTTCATTCAACTACAGTTCTAAGGAGTGAAAATGATATTTTAATTTATGAAAGTCTCCTACTTACGACAGACTTCCCTTGTGATTTCTTATGCACTTTAGAGCCTTTTTAATCCCTAGCGCACCACTTGGAGAGACATCTAGCCCTAGCTCACCTCCTCATGATTGAAAGTGATGTTACAATTGGTTTTTCTTTAGCTTATAGGTTCAAGTTTGACTTGGGACTTCTTTTTCTCGCATAGGTCCACTTGCCACTAGTCACCTTTCTATTTCTTTAGAGTATGCATTAATTTTGTGTTTAAGGGCTTGGATCATGTCAACTATGCCACATGGTACTTCACCATGCAAAGGAGTGCAAATATGTAAACCATGCCTCAAACCAAGTGTTCTTGCCCCAATTGTCTCAAGGGTGAAGCATGCTTCCAAATATGTGGAATATGCCTCGGATAATATGTAACACCCCATAAAGTCATTTTCTCATTCTTTTAAAGCCCTTTTCTACCAAATGCGCCTCTTGCAAGGGGTGGATTCATGATCAAGCTGCCTCAATGCTCCCTTGAAGTGGAATGTTTGTCATCAAGTGATCTCCTATGACCAAAACAGTGCTCCAAGCTAGGGTGTTTCTCCATTAGGTCCTTTTATAACTTGTTATGCCCCAGGCCTCCTCCAAGCTAGGGCATTTCACCTTCATTCTCTTGACCTCCCATGTGTTGGGCATTCCTATTCTAGGCTGTATTTGACCCCTTAACTCATCATAGATCATGTTATGGACATCTCTTGAAGTAGGGCGTTCCTTCCTCAACTGTGCCAGAATGGAATAGCCTAGCGCAATGTGCCCCCATCAACTTGTAATTATGCTTGAACTCCAAGCATCTTCCTCTGTGCTTGGTGAGAGGGAAAAGGCCCATGAAAATGTGAAGCAAACCATGCGCTTGCAAGGGGTAATAGTCCTTAACAAAATCAATATCCCAATCTTTCTGATTAGTAAAATGCCATGATGCATATGAATCAATGCACCAGTTAGTTTTGGTCCCAATGGTTCCTTTATCACTAGCCATAAACACAAAAAAACTTTTTCCTTTTTACATTCAACTACTTTGGCTGGTTTCTTCCTAGTTGTGCTTTCTGTCCCATAGTAGTTTCATATTTTTATGTCCTAGCCTTCCACAATAAAAGTACTTTATACCTTTCCCAGGTTTTTGAGTATATGAATTTGTGCTCTTGCTTCCATCTTCATGCATGCCTTTGCTCTTGAACTGTGCTTTTAAGGCGACTTTTGATTCTCCATTTACACAGCTGCTAGCAAACTGCTTCTTCCACATATCTTTCTTTAACAACTTATTACTCAATTACTCAAATGTCAGATCAACATCTCTAGAAGTTATATTCAAGGTTTCAACAAAGTTTTCATATGAAGGCATTCATTGTTTCCATGTGGTAAATTGCAATCATTCATTGTTTCCATGTGGTAGATGTTTCATTGTTAAACCATTGATTGCCTTCCAACATAATATGGGACAGACCAGGGATTTTAAAGTTCTAAATACATTGAACAAATTATGAATAGAGGTATCTCTCTCTCTAGTGTAGCTTGGCATTTGACAACCCTGGTATTAAAAAGTTGCAAGCATTCATTATTTCCATGTGGTAAATGTTTCATTGTTAAACCACTGATTGCTTTCCAACAAATTATGAATAGAGTTATCTCTCTCTTTACTGTAACTTGGCATTTGACAACCTTAGTACTGTAAAGACTAACAAACTCTGAATCTTTAATTATTTCACAACTCCACAACTTGCCAGTCACTCTAGGGATTTAGATGCAAATTCACTCTCGCACTACACTTTAAATCTCTTCGTTCAATTTATCTTCAAAACTAATTTCAAATTTAAACTTAGAAATCCCAAACCTTCTACCAATCTTGAAATTGCAGACACTTATGCTTGTTCAACCGTTTTTGTGGATTTGTAATAGGTTGGCTGGTTCACTTCTGTCAATTTTGTGGCCCAGTATTGGTCCATGGCAACATTATTCTCACGCTGTGCTCTGTATGGTCTTACTCAACCTAGGATTCCTGTGCCCTTGTAGCGGTGTTCTCTGCATCCAATTGAATGATGGGTTGTGTAAACACGTTCTGACCCTAATGTGCCCCTCCTCTGCATAAAATGTCGCCACTTTCTGTGAATTGTGCCTCATCTGCGACCACAAGTTACACATTTCCCCTCTCTTTACTCTTCTATGATCAGTCGCCCACTTCTTTTTTACCTTCCTTTGTGGCAGCTCACACATCGACACTACCAAACTTCGATGACTCTTCATAAGTTTTTTTTATTAATTCCCTTGACCCCCTCTTGGACTTTGACAATGTAACAAATTCCTCTTTATTATTCCTATGGAGTCCACAGACTGAAAAGATGAAAAGAAAAAAATACTTGTCTCTGTGATTGCGGTTCCTTGCCTCATTGCCTTGCTTTGTCACTGATCTAAGTAGTCCCTAGATCTTTCCTCAGCTTCTTCATAGCTGTAGCTCTGATACCAAGTCAGATTTTACTCAGAGGAGCCTAGAGAAGATAAGAAATTTTTATTAATGTCCAACTAATGACCACAGAAGTAGGTCAATGGGTCTTCTGAGTACTATAGTGCCGATACATATTGGGAGTGCAGAAAGCGGCTCCTGGATAAAGCAAGATGCAGAAAGTATAAAATAAAAGAAAGTACTGCTCTAAGCTAAGCAAGCTAAGACAACCTGAGCACTAGCTCTTAAGCTAAGGCAAACCTTACACTGATAGTGGAAAACGTATTGAATTTAGCACTGGTAAACAGGAATGCTCATAAGAATGAGAGACAATAGATTGATTTTTGAGTGATGCGTTGTATCGTTATGGTAGGAGAGAAAGGAGTAGTTATGTAACTCCCAAATACCTAGTTTTTTAATTACTCCTTGTTATCATGCAAATCTGCACAGGCAGGTTCACCTGACAACTTTAGGCAAACCAACCCTAGTCACGGTTGGACACCTCTCTGTTTGGACTGGTGCTTTTCTAGTCTCAGGGGAGTGTCCTCTAGGGGTTGTATGCTGCCATCAAAGCAATAAATCTGCAAAGAATCCAAGATGATTAGCACACAAAAGGCTCACTCTTGAGCTGTCCATAAACAGTCAAGAGCCGGGATAAACTTCAAGTAAAATTGAGAGTGGTTGAGATCAGATCCTTAAGACAGTTATAACAACGAATTAAATGGAAATAGATGAGGTCAGTGTGCACTTTAAGTAAAAGATAAATCAAAGTAAGTGCACTCTAATAGCCAAAACACTGTAATACTATTAAACCAATATACAACCAATAGATTCAAGGAACTAAAGACAGCATAATTGAACCAAATCAAATGTTACCCAAGAGATTGATTACATCACAGTGAACGACATGTGACAGGCTTCCATAGGTCTCATTGCATGCAGTGGTGGTAGTGGTGAGAAAGTCTGGAAGGTAGAAGAACAAAGAATCTTCTGCTGCTACAACTGCTCTGAAGAGAATACTGTCTAACCCTTTCTTCTTCCTTCAACTCTGCCTACATAGAAAACCAATGCACGGAGAGTAATTTCGCCCTAGCTGCCTATGGAAAAAGAAAGAAAACATGCTAAAGTTGTCATACTCTGCATATAGGCCATTGTGTATCGAACTGTTGTTTAGATGAGCTTTCTGTGCTGTTTACTCAAAGCAAAAAATACTTTTTTACCAACTTTAGAAACAGCAAGTCTCTCCTCCGGTAACTGCTGTTTGACTGCTTTATCCACCAGAAATCTCCAAGTTTATCTTCAATACTTCACTGTCAGCTCATCCCTCACTTCAAACTACATATGCTCTTCCTGCTGGCTTGCCCTTATTACTGTCCTAAGCCATATCTGTCAAGTTGCTATTTTATCCACCAAAAATTTAGAACTTTGCTGCTCTGAACATCCACCTCAATCAGTTTTCCTTCCTCCTTGTACCACCGTCTCGCTGCCTGTAGATCAAGCTTGTTCATGTGCTGTAGCATGTAGCTGCTTGTCCTCCATTCTAACACCAAAACATGCTAAAGACCATTCTCTCCAGCGCTGATGTTTTTTTTTTCCTCCAGCTGCCCATCAACCGACTCAACTTTGCTTAACCAACGTTCTAAAATTTGGACTCGGAATCGGTCAAGGGTCAACTCAGACTTGGACTCGGATTGACTCGGACCGATCTGATTTCAATGACTGGGTCTACTAAAAACTACATAAAATATTTAAATTTTAATGAAAAAATTAGATTTTAAAGATTCTGAACCATGATTCCAAAATATTATTGAAACTTTGAAAGAAAGCATTATGAATAAATGAGCAAGTACATTTAAATGACAAACATAAATGAAGCCTTAATTGAAGCCTTATAATATGGTAGAAAAAGCTTAACATGCCTAATCAAGGGTTTTGGTTTGAGTGAAGGGTACATTTTTGCTAAGGCCACGACACAGGATTTAAACAATCAGTAACACCAACATCGAGGTACAAAAAGGGGTTGGTGCTCTTGATTAAATGCAAATCCCATACCCTCATATGTGATAGAGTCCAATGAAAATGTTGCAATCCTACCAATCCTGAAAACCAGAAAACTGTTAAGTCTGCTGAATTTTGAATGGAATATGAAATTCTACTTTCTGCATATGAAGTCTGATGAGGTTGGAGCCACTCTCAAACATCCTGAAACAATTAATGGCAATGTTAAAATTTTTTACTTTAAGAATTTAACATTACCATTAATTGCCAGCGTTTTTGATCAAACACTTTTAAAGTAAAATTGAATTTTGCATGTTGGTGGGGTCCAGTACCTACTCAGCCAGATAGGTATGGACTCATCCGAGCAGGGCTGGTTTGGTACTGAATTGGCCGAGTCATGCTCTGACTTGGCTGGTTGGGTACCAAACTGGCCCACTGAACCAAGCCAATGGCTGAGTTGACCCGGTCACCAATCAACTCGGCTGAGTTGATCGAGTTTGAGTCAACTCGGACCGAGTTTTAAAACACTGTGCTTAACGAGGACAGCAAATTCCTCATTTCTGTTCTAATGACAATGGCAATAGCCTTCAACCCAAGTCAAATCATCCCTCTAACATCTAAGCATGCCTCAGAGATTCACTGTTCATTGCCGATATCATACTACATGGATGCGGTGTAGCCTGAAATTGATGAAATCTAAGGGAAGTCTGTTAAATCACTGCAGGCTTTTTTGTGGCATGCAAATCAATGGCAGTCCTGTAGCAAACTGTTGTTCAGAAGACAATTATTTCTGCAGTCTGACAGCTTCATCTTCTAACATATCTTCCCTCATTCATGAGTACAGTGTACTTCTGCCGATGAAAGGAATATTTTCCAGTGTTCCACGGGGACGCGTCCCCCAGGGTGGGGGACGCAGGGGACGCGTTCCCCACGTCCCCGGGACGGGGGGACTCCAGGGGGGACGTTTCCCTAAAACCTAAGTAAGAAGTTGGAGTTGTAAGTTGTTTTGGTGTGCA